>NQII01000463.1:88693-155554 GCA_002778355.1 Clitarchus hookeri | reverse complement strand
GGGGGGGGGGGACACGTCGTGGTGGGCACGAGCCTGTTATTGACAACTCACGCCTAGCGGAAACTAGAACGTTCGAGAACGTCGGCGACTGTCTTTCAAATTGGTAAACGTCTCGATGCTGAATTAAATCATCTCTGGGCGTGCGCAAGTGTGGACAGTGAGGAAAAATCTGGAAATGACCAGTGCAAGTATAAACGCAGCCATTGCCTTCGACCAGAACAGTTTTTGAGAGTGTTGTGAACGACGGTGTTTCTCGGGTGATCTTGGTGATGTGAAGATTTTCGGTGGCGCGCGAACATAAAAGGAAAATGGGGGAGAGTGCGCTCCCAAATTGCTCAGAAGCCACCCCGTGTGTAAATATTTGGCTGCTTTTAAACCAATACGACTCTCAAAAATGACGTGGGTAGGAATTTAGGTTAGAACATTGTTTATGTAAACAAGTGATTTGGGATGTTTACACTCTAAATCTGAAACAGTGAGAATTAAGCCAAATCTGTGAAAATTGTGAAAATCGAGCAACTGAAAAGCACTGCCTGATAGATAATTAATAATGATGGCTGAATTTCACCGATTTATTTGTGATTTCCACTGAATTTAGAGAATTCCACTGCCATAAGTCACTTGTTCCCAGTTAATTTCCTTGATTTTCCAGTCGGCAGTAGCTTACAACTGAATTTTAGTGCATATTATTTCACTGATTGATATCACTCATTCGGGCTTAGAGTGTATATACTTCGGCTGACTAATTTTTAATGCAGTTAGATTAAATTCAGTTTGGTAAAAGTATTTTATTAATATAAAAATAATTGTCTTTTGAAAATTAAAATATAAACAATCACGTTTGTCACTGTTGACCATGGAACTTTGACAAGTTGTATTGGTGTGGCGTAGGTCAACGTTGGGTACATGCGCAGAAGATAAAAATCTGTCAACCTAATCATTAATGTACGTGCGGAAACGGCGAGATATGTGAGCCCGAAGTGAGAAGAGTGCTCCCGGATGAGTGTTGAGGAGTTCATATCTACGAAGGCAACAGAACGGAGGTGGGGGTGTTCACGAAACACTGAAGCAACTGGTGCACTCTGATAGGCATAAAACATTGGACTCTAGATATCACTTTTGTTAATAGGAAACAATTAATTCTTTAAATGAAGGGTAAGTGAAGAGAATCAGGAGATCTCTGAGAAATCCCGTCTACCAGCGGCATCTTCCGGCACGATTCCAGCATGAAAAAATCTGGAAGTGACCTGGCCGGGAATAATCTGACCCGGTTCCTCTTGGCGGGGGCGAGCAGGATAACCGCTCAGCCACCGCGGTCCTCTTTACTTGATTTATTTAATAGGATTTTAATCAATGATTTATTGTGGACCAGTAGTCGTGGACTTTGCACTAAGGACTATAATAGAGTAAACGATAGTATATTGTTGCTGTGTTGTAAATAAATTTCACAAACTTCGCTCCGCATAGATAGTCTTAAATTGCTAACGCAAGTACATATTACTGCCTTGTGTATACACTCATTGCTATAAAAATTGTTGCACTCATAAGGAAATGTTGGAATGAAATGAATCTTAACTCCGATAATGGGAATGATGTCACAGTAATTGATAACAACTTCAGCACGTGTAGCCTGTTCATTCGTGCAAAATTATACACTTGAAAAGTTACGTTAGTACATTGTCGCACTACTATCATGGATACATGCGGCGGTATGGTCCAGCTCGGAGTCATAGAAATATCTAATGCTGTCTTGTGGAGGAATATTCTCTCAGAGTTCCATCAACTGCCACTCCAAATCCTGCAGGCCTATTAGGGTATGAAGCTGCTATTCGAGCTGGCTCCATACGGGTTTTATAGTTGACAAGCTGGAAACCGTACTGGGCAAGGAAGCGTGACAGTATGAAGGCAGTCCAGAGAAATTCGTGGTGTACCAGTAACGGGGTTTGACACCCCTGAGGTCGTACACTTGGTGGGGAACGAAGCGGATGTAAGGTAAGCGTCTTTTATGCTTCCGAAGTAAGCAGCCCGTCTATGTGATTAAGTTTGCTGTTAGGATTTGGTTAAAGATAAATTTATGTGTGATCTGGCCTGGATCGTATTTAATGTAAAAATCGAGCAGCGGATGTAGCTGAAAATTTTTCTGAAATTAAAGAAAACTACCCGAAAAAATGTCCGAAAATTTTAAAGATGTGTATGCTCACATAAGTGTGGCGCAAAATATCTAGTAAAGTCTGGTGGACGTGGACGACGATGAAGTCCAGTTAGCACGGTAACTTCAACAAGTGATGAAATTTTTCAAATAATAATGGCGTTATGCGGAAAGATAGACGTTTGAGCATTCGGATAGTTGCAGACATGATAAACATGCACAAAGGGACTGCAATACAATTTTGCATGCTCAGCTGAACATGACAAAAGCGTTTTCAGCTATAAGCAAACAAAAGTATTCTCGTGATCGAGCATCACCCATATTAGCCAGATCTGTCACCGTGTGACCTCTACCTGTTCCCCAACGTGAACTGAGTATTAAAAATAACACGTTGTCAGTCTGCTGAAGAGGTAAATAGAAACGGTAGATCCGTTGAAAAGGTTGGCAGTCGATAAGCTGCAGCACTGGTTCGAACCGTGGAAGATATATGCTACGGCTCTTAGATAGGGGACGAAAGTTATGTTGAAGGAGAATCAAGGTACGTTGAAATTAACTTACACTGCCATATTTTTCTGTATAGCCAATGTACGTAACAACAACACCACCCATGTCGGGAGGTGAGGGGAGGGTGCATTATCCTCTCAAAAATTGCCCGTTGGAGCAGCGGGCTTGAAAAAAACGCACATGAAGCCACATAATCACCTGATTGTACTACCGACGGCACGTCAGTGTTCCCTTGATCATTGACAGGGAAGAACAAGAATCATGGGATATTGCTCATCACACCACAACGTCACTAATTTCTGGCGTTGTGTTGCTGTTAAGTTGAAGTTCTCATTTGTACTTTGTCCAGCATCCCTCCGTACTCGAAAACGGTTGCTATCCGTATCTGCAGAAAAGTCTGGAATAATTTATCAAATACGACACATTACCATTCATCAGTCGTCCGTACAACCCTATTACGACAAGGCTGCAAATGAAGTTGCCGTTGTCAGAGAGTCAATTGAAGACGACAAAAGAGACGTAGAGATCACAAGTATTTTTCTGCAGGTCGCCACGTAATATCGGTAAGTTTTCTAATTTCAGAAAGCAAAGCATGTAAGAGGTAGGCGTACTGCAGTGCAAGTGCTTGGAATATTTACTATGTGTATTGGTATTAGAAACGAAAGTTCGTTACTCAGATGAGAGTTTGATGGTTTATAATACAGTTGTCCAATATTTAAAAACATACTTTTATATTTGGTTATGTATTTTTTATAAAATAATTTTGTATATAAGCGGGAGGCGTTAATAAGACAAAAATAAAAAAATATAATGTAATAAAGTCTGTTGTTCTACAAGATCTGGTCCATAAAGTTATTAATAGTGTTCTTAATACCAGTTCATTATAAAAAAAAGAAAATCAATTTTTCAATCATTTATTTAGTAGCAAATCACTTAATTTTGATGAGTAATTCTGGCAGACTAAATTAGTCAGCAAATAAACACGGACGTTCTTTTATTCGAATTAGAAACGCAGTATCACTTGGACGTCCACATTATTTTAGGCTTCCTTGCTTCCTAAAGACTTAATGCACATAGTTCACATTCAGATGTAATATTTAACGCTCCTCAATCAATAATGTCAAATCCTTCATTATAAAAATGCAACGGCTACGTACATAAAATTTAAAACGGTGGACCTAATTGCTATCCGAACTTTGCGGAGTTCAGAGTGCAGGAGATTATATAGTAAATAGGTAAACAAATAATAGCTTACCCGGAATTTTTTCTTGGAACATTATGATCAGAAGTCATATCCAAAAGCACGAAAGCAAAGAGATAATTATATAATATTGTTTCAAACACCATTTGTTTTTATACTCTTTGTTAAATCTTAAGATAAAATCACAACGCCAAACCATCGATAAAAACTGGACCTGACAAGTCGAAAAGAAACATCGTAATTAATTTTAATGCACGCATATGAAAAGTTATTTTGCAAATAATTATAAACAACGGTAGACCAAATAAATGCAAAAATTAACTTTTTTTTTTTTAAAATGATGTCATTTTTTGCAGGTTTTATTAGTTGTTGAAATACGCAAATCAAATTTTTTTCGTTCTAAATACGTTTTTATCTCGAAGTAGACGGAAGCAATTTTTCAATTTAATTATTTAAGTTCTATTAATATGTAAGTTGTCATTCTTAGAGTGTTGCAAAATCACAGGAACGTCATTTTTACATGCGATTACCCAACAACTACGGCAGCTAAATATTTTCATTCGAGGAAGTTGACATGACATGTAATGTCTTTAAGTAGGACGGCGTTTGCCGAGAAAATATTTAACATAGACTATTTGTACTACCCAGCACCATTAATTTCTTCGGCATGAAAGGTGTGACAGGAATAGTTTAAACGTAAGATGTCATGGCTCCTGCCTCAGTTGTCAGGAGGATATCCACCAATGAAATGTGCTGTTCGTCAAGTGTTATATTTCCTGAATTCGTCTCATATGCCTTCGCCCACTTTTAATTTTTATTTTAGCCGAAAAGCACAAATATTGAACGCTAGTAAGGATCGGCAGGAAACTTGATCCTCCTCAAAAATAAACTAAACAGTTGAAAATATTGAAGATTTGTCGGGCATACAAAATATTCAGATTTATACGAGACAGCGATAAAATATACGAAAAAGAAATAGTACAAGAAGAAGGCAATTTAAAATAAGGCGTAATAACACGTAGGCTCCTTTCCTTCTTGTCTGGGATACGTCGACTGCAGATGCTCTTGAAATGAGTAGCGAAGGAACGCATCGGCGAGGGAAACATGAGGATACTCCCGAGAACATCTCACCGGTTATCGACAACGCGAATAAAGTTTCCCACATGAGGGAACATCGAACCAAATGCCGTCGGCGATAGGACCCGTATTGTCTGGAATTATATAATCACGGCCAGAAGGAAGGGATTTGGTGTGCTGATTACGTCGCGCAACTACAATGACCTCAACTTGTATTTTTTTTTAGCAACTCGTTACGCAAGTTTTCACGTTTATTTGTCACTGAAAGATGCGGGGAAAGAACCCTTTTCATTTACTCAAAGGGTGCTCAGGTCTGTAATTTTCC
The DNA here is from genome assembly GCA_002778355.1 of Clitarchus hookeri. Taxonomy (NCBI): domain Eukaryota; kingdom Metazoa; phylum Arthropoda; class Insecta; order Phasmatodea; family Phasmatidae; genus Clitarchus; species Clitarchus hookeri. The sequence goes on along the minus strand of NQII01000463.1, from coordinate 150,298 downwards.
GCAGCTGCAAATAACACGTAAAAGCGATCATTTTTTTCAGGGCTTTTACTTATTATACTTTTTTTCTCACTAATGTTTCCTTTCATGCGAAGGTTACGAATTTGATGTGTTGTTAAACTTCACAATGAAAAAAAAAATATTTGTTAGTGGCTACAAAAACTTTTTGGTAGATGCTTTCCAAGGTGAAATTTTGTTGTTGGTAAAAAACAGATTGTGGTGCCCAGTAACACGTAGATTGGCTAGTACGAAAGCTATTTAGTACTCACTAACATATTTGTTTATTGAAAAATCGTTTATTGGCTGCCACGAAATATTTCGTTGGCAGCAACAGCATTCATGTTATCCACAGTAAATCATTTTGCTACATACGTTATGTTCTGCGCATGCGCTCTGGCATATTCGAAGTGGCCATCTTCTGCCTGGCCACGACGCCATATTTGTCTGTGTTCGGTTCTTTCCATCAGGTTACGAACTTATTCATCAGGGATATTCTTAAGTACTTATGAACGGATTACATCAATGCTTTATTTCAAGTAAGGAAATGTTACAAGTAAATGATTCCAGAAAATTAACTTTCCATGTGGTGAAGTGTGCAAGCATTGTCGTGTGTGCCACTTCGACTTCGGTCATAAACATGCTGAAGACAACGCTTTAACGTCGAGCAAGGTAGCATAATGATAACACGCTGAGCTCGCAGTTGAAAGGTCAAAGAATCGAATCCCACCACTCGTGACGACTTTCAGTTTAGTGTTTAAATGTTGTTAGACCTTACTTACCTACAAATACCCGCAACCCGCAAAAAAACCATAGTGAACTTTTCTAACTGGTATTGCTGCTATCATCGTAACATTTTCGCTGCGACTACAAACACACTGAATTTATTGGTGACCACAAACGTAATTTTGTAGTTTCCACAAAATACTGGAATGACAAAAATAATTTGTTGGCACCACAGAATTTTTGCAATGTCTATAATGACAAAAGAATTTTGTGGTCGCTAACAAAATTTTTTTGTCACCACAAAAACGTTTTTTCAGTGCATGTTTCAATTTATTACTACATTAATTCCTTTTCTCAGTTCGTAAACGTTTATGAAATAATTTAAAGCCAGTTTGTAAAAAAAAAACGAAATTGTTAACCGTATGGACACGATTATAATAAGTATTCGGAAACTCAATGTCCGAACAAAGACATCGTTTCTTTGGACCAATAGTAACACAAAAACCCTATACACTTACATCTGGAAACATATTTTTATATAATTTGATTGTGTTATAATTTTCGGCATATAACGCCTGAAGAACAAGGGTGCGATCACGCGTGTAGGACTCGTCAAATAGGACGTTGGCGCGCGACGCTGCGTACATAATAATTTAGTATCGTGCGCCTACTTCCTATGCAACGTGTCCTACATGCATGATCGCACCGCCTTGTTCTCCAGGCGTTATGTGCCGCAACTTGGAACACAATTATTTGATATATAAGTACTTTTCCCTAATATAAGTGTATAGGGATTTGTGTTACTATTGGTCCAAAGAAACTGTTTCTGCAGTTTGGGCATTAAGTTTCCGAACTGCCTGCAGACAGTAGCACGCAAAAGATTAGAAATAATTTTAAACAATCCAGTATCGCAAACTAAAATGACAAATTAAATTTGATATTGCATTGTAGATAAATAATATGAAACAGAGAAATTGTGAAAATTACTTCCGTGTACTACTTCTGCGTCATTACGCGACCACCGTGTTTATAAGATATTATAACGAAAATACAGCTTGACCTTAATTTGAATAAATTTGCTCAGGGATTTGCTGCACTTTCTAACTGCCTGACTCTTCTCGCACGCTTGACCCACAACAGAAATCCTGTACCTAGTTTAGCTGTTAGATACGAGAACGATAACAATCTCGCAATCTAGAGCGACGTAGGTCTCGTGCACAATGAGTCTGGGGAAAACGCGATTCACTCAGTTTGTCAGGTCATACCTGAGAAGAAGGTTGCGTGTTCCATTCTGACTTGCAACAGGGCTGATATTTTCTAAGCAGCAAGTGACTCGGCTATTATCTTGTTTCTCCGAAAAGCTAAACAATTCATTTTAAGTGACAATATATCACCTTTCATAGTAGTTCAATTGTAAATGATAAAATTACTTTAACGTAAAATAATTAAACAGTGTAATTTTTGCAGGAGGCATTATGGAAGGCACTGTATCTGTAATTTTACTTTTTAGTGGAGTGGAAATATTTGGGCTGCTATTAATAACGAGGTCTTGAGAGCCTATGGGGGCGAAAGGAAGTGGAAAGGTAGCTGCGCCGGAATGTAAGGACGGGAGAAACGGAAGCTCCCGAAAAAATTCCCAGAGCAGTGGCATCGTCCCACGTGTGAAAATCAGGGAGCTACCCCGCTGGGAATCGAACCCGGTTCATCCTGGTGGAAGGCGAGCACTCTAGCCACTAGGTTACTGCGGCCCATTTGCTGTTTGGTGATCGACAAATACTTTTTAACTTCGATTTTCGCTTTCTACTGGTAGTATAATTGGCAACGAACTGTATATTAATTTAAGACTAAATTTTCACATTAGAAAGGCATACGCATATGAACCTCTCATCCTGAATTTGAACCCAGAGCCTGTCGCATCTTAACTTGTTGACATAAATAATTTTTGAATAATAAATTATTAGGTTATACGTTACTGCTATATATATTTAAGTGAGCTGCATAGATAAAAACAAAACATTTACTTCTAAAAACTGTTTTCTCGGGGATCTCCCGTTTCCCCCACCCCTTCATTCCGGCGCTGCTCCATACTCACCTCACTTCACCCTCATCGGCTCTCAAGACCTCGATGTTAGGAGTAGTCCAAATATCTTCACTCATTCACTCCTTTTTAAACGGAGTTTACATTTATTGACATAATATTTTTGCGAGCAATTTCTGGGTCTAAACGTTTAAACAATTTAATATTAAAATTCATTATTTTCAAATCAAATAATGACATAGTTTTTGTAGTATATGCCATACATTCAGCATAGGATTTTCTTTAGTCGCAAACAATAAGAGTTAATAATACATGAAACTTGTTTTCTTTAAAAATGTTCTAATTTTTTAGCGTTATGTGATAAACTCACCCACGAATCATTTTACATCGCTGTCAATCACAATTTTTACAATATCCATTTGTTATACTCTATGTTTAGAAGCTGCTGCTTTAGTGAACGTTAAAATGAAATTCGCTGCAGTATATACGGATGAAATCGTATTCGTGCCCCATTCTCATAAAGTATGCTCAAAATATGAATAGTATAATGAGGCGCGTTACAAGGTTCATTATCTATATTCAGAAGTCCACATAGCCGTAGCTTTGTTTAAGAAAGCTTTTATGATTTTTCTCAGTGAAATTATTTCCGTAGAGAAGTACCCTGACCTCTTTTTTTCTCTCGATACTTTGCCGATGACGTGTTTCGGTTATTTACTATTCTGTTTTCTGCTGCAGAAACTAATCACGAGGATACGGTATGTTAGATGGTTTTTGTTTTGCGTATCCGACGCGTCCACTACCAATCGGAGGAAATCATTCTGCGTGTGTTAACTTGTTACGTGGATTATAACATAGAACCAGTCTAGAGTAACCACACCTGTGTCCGATTCCGTCTAGGTGTGGCTCGCCGAGACAATGCTCGACGCACCCTCTGGTGGTATTAGCATGAAACATCACAGTCGATGAAACGAAGAGCGACAGACATCATTCACAGTGGAACCGACGCACGAGCGCTGTCGAGAACAAGCGCTGTGACGGATGAGCTCGAGGAGCAGGTTTGAAGGGGCGTCGGCGGCTGCAGGCTGCGGAAGCTCTGCACCATATTTCCCGTCCGCTCGATGTTTCCCGCTGTCAACGACGCCGTCGCGGCACGTAAACAGTCCGCGTCTCTCTCGGAAGATAAAGAGCCGTTCTCTGCTGCACTGCGCTCTAAGCCTGAATCGGTGACAACACTCAGTGAAGTACTAATCGCTGGAAATCAGCTGAGGGGCTGTTGCACACTGGCAGATCGGCCGATACCACGGTGTGTTTTTTCATTGCGACGTCTGCAGATACAAAGAAAGACGTGCTTTTATTTATTTTCGTTCACTCGTGCGTCAGAAGCTGACCTCCTGCGGTGCAGTCAGTTGGTGCGCCATCGGTCTGGGGTGCGAGAGGTTCTGAGTACGAATTCTAGGTAAAGCATGGATGGTAGTTTAAGTTAAGTCATAAGTTAGTTTATAAGCCATCCCTTAATAAGCCTTCAGGCATAACAACGGGTGACGTTATTAACACCTTTCCAAATCCAAATCCAAGAAATTATCCCTCAGATAGGAAATATGATATTTTGTAAAGAATAAATAATATAGAAAATATGTCTGTCGATATTAAAGCAAATACATCTATTTTATAATTCGTAAATAATTGTGTAGGTGAGTGGGGTCGTACCAAGGCACATCATATGGCAAAGTACATTCATTCGCTGTTACTTCCAACTTTTCTGAAGCCCTGCTAAAGTCCTACTTTCAGGGTATTCCTCCGCCTCATGCAAACAATGCTAAACCGAATCTTGAAAATTACAACAAAGGGACAACACACCGTATATGTGCGCACTTAGTATAATATTATTTTGCATGACAACTATTTCTTATTAGGCATTACCAATACACCTTTATTCTCACTGTTTCAATCATATTAATTATAAATTAAATATTTCAATTAATAAATATCATATAAATAAAATTTTAATTTAACCGAGAATGAGATACCTTTATGTTATTTTATGTCAATACAAGTAGAAAACGCTTGTGATACATAACATAATAAGAAAAATAAATAAACACGTTATGCATGGGGTGATTTTTAAAGGTTTGATTAAAAAAGTTTGAAGGAACCTACAGTTCATGCGTTCGCCTCGCGAGGCGACCACGCTGCTTACTTTCCCGGTCGGAAATATTTTCTGTGCATTCGTTGTTTGATCGTTTCCGCGTATCTCAGTAAGTAAATGTCCTGGGAATACGAATTTTTTTTAGAAAAAAAAAAATGATGTAAGCCCGTACGGATTTTGTAACATTAAGTTTATTTTAAGTGGGAAAAAATGTGAAAATGGTCAAAAATCGCATTTTTAAAGCTCTCCGGCTCAGTTTCCTTAATAGGCAGGAGAAGAATAAAAATGGACGGTCGAAGTTTAATATATGGGCTTTCATCGCGTGTAAGGAAATCCCACTGTTACACAACTCGTTTGCAGAGGAAAGAGAAACAGCAGAAGCACCGTTCGCACAGGTTAAGCACCTTGCGCGTAGGGGCGACGGGACGCTGGTCGCCCGTTTTATTGTCGCCTCTATCGTTGTGTCTAGAAAAAAACAATCTCCGGGCCACGTACTTTTAACGCCTCTTAAATAAGTATAATGGCAAGGCAAACAAACAGCAATCGTTTCACCATTTAAAAAAAATTTTACCCTTCGATAATAAATTAGAGTTGTGCATCTGAACAGATTTGCCATGTTTAGCCTATTCAGAATTGTGTCCGCCATTTTGCAACGTTACGAATAGGCCTTTAACTATATTCAAATTGAGCCGTATTCTGGTTGCCACTCAGTTCCATTTCCACTATTTCAGATTTTGAGTGTACACGAAAAAAATTATTTTTGTAGTGTGTGTGTGTTTGTGTGAGTGAAAGGAAGTTTGATCTTTTTTTACTTCTTTAACATGCACTTTATTATTGTACGATTTTATTCTTAAATATTTTCACCAAATTTGAGTATCCATACAATTAGGATATCTGTGGCCAGAGAAACGTCATGAATGCAGACACTCATGGAAGTCAGCGTAATTTTTCAGCGACACATTCAAATTTAGTANCGATTTTATTCTTAAATATTTTCACCAAATTTGAGTATCCATACAATTAGGATATCTGTGGCCAGAGAAACGTCATGGAAGTCAGCGTAATTTTTCAGCGACACATTCACATTAAGTTATTCATGCACCCATATTATATTTCGAAATGCGAAAACTTTAACTGCATTTCTTAACAAATATAGGGAAGTTTTAGGTTTTAGTTTTAGCTCAGTGAAATAGTTTTTGCGAAAGTTTTCATAGCATTCAAATATGTTGCAACTTCCAGTTTTTGCAATTACTTATGCTGTAGCAATTAAGAAAAGTATGCTGCACATAAGGTGTTTAGATTTATTACTGCAGTGTTAAGTGCGTTCTGAATATATTCGTGCATAATTTTTACATTTTGATTGAAATTTCTTTCACGTTTTATAGAATTTAACAAATTAACAATGAAAAATTCCCACTACACAATGGTGCAGTTGAACGAGGATATTATAACACTGCCAAATTTGTGGTTGCAATTAAATAATTTTATGTAATAACAATGGGTTCTGCCCTGGTATAACGTTACATTTATTCATATGCAGATGTAATTGGCCATCTAGTTAAGGTTTTTTAAACGTCGCAACAAAAGTAATGAGAACGTTCGCCCAGCGTAGGCCTAATTACCTAAAATCTCATCATTTTTGAATAATTCACACATGAAATAAAAAACGGAGAAACGCAAATATTTCACAGATGGGAAATACACACTGCGATACGACCATCATAATGCGGTATTGGAGTTTGTGAATAAAAGGCGAGAGGATGCGCGCACATGGACTGCAAAATTAATTTCACATTAAAGCCAGAACAGCGCCAATTTAGGTTTCATTGACTGACGCACACAGGCATACGACGACGCGCTGCTTTTAATGGGGAGCGGCGGTTCCACAGGAACAGTTACTGCGTAAAGCGACATCAGTTACCGCCGCACGGGTAAAGGTGTGTAACTCGTGAACGTAACTTACTGTGATGGACGCCCCTCTCTCATACGCAGTTCTGTTTGCCCTCCACCTTCGGGTGTCCTGTCGACATTAATTCGCTGTAAGCACTCCAGGACTTCAACATCGTATTGAGTGCGGTGTCCACCTGCCCAGGAATGGACTTTGTATTTTTTTTATCTATACTCCGATTCCTATGGAGCCGCGGTGGTGTAGTGGTTAGACTAATACCCTCCCACCCAGGCGAATCGGTTTAGATTCCCTGCGGGGTTGCTCCAGGATTTTCGCATGTGGGAATCGTGGCGGGCGGTGCCTCTGGTCGGTGGGTTTTCTCGGGGGTCCCGTTTCCCCCGCCCTTAATTATGGCGCTGCTTCAGACTCACCTCAATTCCCCCTCATCGGCTCTCAAGACCTGGCTTTAAAGAGCCGCGGCAAATTCTTCACTCACATTACTACCATTCCTAAAAAAAATATTGCATGGTGTCAGGTAGTATCAGAATACGATACCATTTAGTTAATTTTAACTTGCTAATGAGTGAGTGAACAGTGAAGAGATTTGGGCGGCTCTTGAGAGCCGAAGAGGGTGACGTGAGGTGAGTATGGAGCAGCGGCGGAATGAAGGAGCGGGGGAAACGGGAGATCCCGAGGAAACACGCTGACCAGCGGCATCGTTCGGCGCGATTCCCTATTGCGAAAATCCGGAGTGAACCGGGCGGGGATTGAACCCTGTTCACCTTGGTCGGAGGCGAGTAAGTAGTCTGACCTCTCAGCTACCATTGCCCCCCATCTGCTAATGAATGTTATGCTGTTTGCATTCCATGTCAAAATGTTATGAATAAGGGTGAAAATATTAATATTTTTCCCAGTGTTACGCGTGGCTTCTCCGCCTCCGTGCCCCCCCCCTCCCGGGTGGGTCAAGCGGTAGTGGCCCGGATGACGTCATTGATACCCGGTGGGGTGAAGTGGGAGCCACCACACCACGCTAACGGGAAATACATCAATCCTGCCCACTGGAGGAATCGGCGACTCGGGAGTCATTGCGCGAATTTTTCACGTCATCTCAACTATAGTATATTCGTTGTTTCTTCACACTTTTCGAATCAAACCTTTAAAAAAGTGCCCTATGTTTGAAGGTTTTTGTTGTTTCGTAAACACACTAGTACGGTAATTGTTTTTAAATCGAAATTTTACTTGTATTCCAATTGTAAATTGTAATATTTCATTTATAGTTAATATGAATAAGAACATGCAGAAAATAGGTATGTTGGCAATGCCTAGTAAGAAATAGTTCTTGTGCAAAATATTTTTTCACTGAGTGCGAGCGAATGCGGTGAATTGTTGCTTTGGTGCAATTTTCAAGACTTGTTTAAGCTTTGTTTGCATGAGACGGAGGATTATCCTGGGATTAGAACATTAGAAGGGCTTCATATAAGTTGGAAGTAACCGTGAATAGACTATACAGAGTGAGTGTATAAGAATACGCCAACTTCGAAGATCTAAAATATCAAAACCAAACAACATACAACCTTGATTGACCAATCAAATGAACCGTGGAACAGTGAAGTTTGTTTACCATGCATTCATGAATGTTCAATGTGACCACCACGAGCAGCCCGAGCGACATCTACGCGATAATCGAACTCGTTCCACACGTCGTCTATGTTAGCCGGCAATGGTGGACGAAACACTTGATCCTTTATGTACCCCCATAGAAAAAATCGCATGGGGTAAAATCCGGGCTTCTTGGGGGCCAGTGATGAAGAGCCTGGTCACCAGCTGCTCCTCGACCAATTCAGCGTTGCGGCAACGTCTCGTTCAGGTATCCGCGAACAGCTAGGTGCCAATGAGGTGGCGCATATTAAAGAAAACACCAGACCATCCTCTTCACACTGACGTGTCGAATGCGAGCTCGTTGTAGTCGAGTAGTCCCACACGTCTATGTTGCGACAATTTTCTTTCTCGTTCATCACAGAGTACATGCACTTGCGATTTCGTTGAATTATATCGCTATTTTCTCTCAGGAGACGTTCAAGCTTCATTTCTTGCGCCTTAAACACGCTTCTTTTTACCTTTTCTTACTAACTTGATTTTATTTCCCGTCCTTTAATTTGCTTTTTTACGACATATTGCAAGGGGCACGAATTCCTAGCATTTTTTTTCAGTTTCCTTATTTTCCAATGTGTTTTAAGTAAGAAGATTTTTAAAATCCTTTCTTAGGGTTTTCATNTTTTTTTTTCAGTTTCCTTATTTTCCAATGTGTTTTAAGTAAGAAGATTTTTAAAATCCTTTCTTAGGGTTTTCATCCTCATATTTTTTGTTGCATTTCTCTACGGGGTATTTTTTAATTTAATTTTCTTCATTCTTGTAAGGAGAGCGCATTTTCAAGTCTGACCTTGGGAATTCTTGGCATTTTTACACGCGGGGTCTTTTTGCAGACCTAACCCTGCTTATCTTTATAGGCCCTGAATGAATAAATACGCTCTGTATAAAAATAAGATCCATCAATTTAACATCGCGCATGATGTGAGCCTTGCTGGCAAGCAGTACTTTATTGTAGAGGGGCCGCGGTGGGTGAGCGGTTAGCCTGCTCACCTCCTTACAAGGCGAACCGGGTTCAATCAACGGCCGGGTCACTCCCGGATTATTGCATGTAGGAATCGTGCCGGACGATGCAATCACCCTCATCGGCTCTCAGAACCCCGCTGTTAAGAGCCGCCCAAATCTCTTCACTTACTTCATTGTAGAAGCTCAAGCTTGGGCTTTGTTGCAGATACCATTTGGCAAATTGTAGGAGTGGATAGTCATGTGGGCCTATTATTAAAACCTGTTGGGCGTCAAGACGAACCACGTTCGATTCCCGACGGTGTCACTCCCGGTTTTTGCATGTGGGAATCTTGTCGGACGATGCCACTGGGTCAGCGGGCTTTCTCAGGGATCTCCCATTTCTCCTGACCTTGCATTCCGGCACTGCTCTATTATCACCTCGTTTCACCGACATCGACTCTCAATAATTCGATGTTAAGAGCCGCCCCAAAACGTCTCCACTCCACTCCGTTCCACCTGTTGCAAATNCATCGACTCTCAATAATTCGATGTTAAGAGCCGCCCCAAAACGTCTCCACTCCACTCCGTTCCACCTGTTGCAAATGAAAAGGGATCATTTGCTGTTCTTTTAGCACTTGCTGCACACTCGGACAAGCCAGTTTTACTCTGCTCTCGTTTTCTTGGTTTAGCTCCGCTCAACTAAAGTTGTTCGTGATAGCGTAGTGTCATAGCAGGACGCGTTCGGTCCCGACTAAGCTCTGGTAAACGAACTCTTTTTTTTCCCTCGGCAGTCGGCCAGAAGACGCGAATGCCGCATGGTCTGCAAGGCGTCGTTTTGAGCGACGCTACTAGCAGAGATGCAGTGAAGCACTGTTGTTGCTTCACATCGCTGCATAAACCTGGATCATACAGGTGAGTTTCCCATAATAACACCACTCCCTGAATACGTAGTACAATCTATAAGTTCGTGGGTGCCTACCTCGGGGTGCCATTTCACGAACGTATTAATAGGGACAGGAAAATATCGTGTTTGAAACGACCTGTAAGCTGTACTCCATGGTCCTATGCAATTTAGAGCCTCAGCTGTTTGTTCATTGGCTTACGGAAAAATGAGTAGGTTGTCTCCTTGCAGTTCTTTTTATGTCTCACAGTTCACCTGGGCGTGTAAAGTAAACTGTGATCCAATTGTAAACATAACAGAAATACACATATGTTTGATATCTGGGTTGTCTTAAAATGAATTTGCGAAATTTTATAGCCATTGAGCATCGCCATGACGCGTGGCTGCCTACATTCGGGGCGCCAGTTAGTCTTCGAGATTATTGATTATGGTAGTATTACAGGCGTGCTACATCAAACATGACAATAACACTCAGTAGTATAGCAAATTACCGCCCCCCCCGGGTGACTGATTACCTAACTTCTCACTCCAGGGTCCACGGTGGTATAGTGGTCAGACTGCACGCCTTACACAAAGTCGAACCGTATTCGATTCCCAACGGGGTCCCCTAATGTTTGCATTTGGAAAACGTGGCGGACGTTGCTAGGCACGCATACGCACGTCCTACCTCTTGTCACAGAGTAGGTATGTTCACAGATGCGAAATGGCGTGGCGGTTCCTTTGATGGGGCTGATTTGGCAACTGATTGCGTTAAAAGGTTTCCCTATTGGCTGGGCTGCCTGCTGGCAAGTAGGTTAAGAGCCGCTAATTGTCAAACGGCGTCCCGACATGCTGCTGGCCAATGACGCCATTTTCCTGGCGTGGGCAGCTGTTGTTCGCGATTAAGTGCCTGTTTCACCTATGTATTCTGAAGAACTCTTCAGCTTTATCGGCCTTTGTTTGTTACCTGCTACGTTAATTTAGTGAACAGCAATAACAAACAACCCATGTTATTGTGCACATAAAGTTTACCGCATTACCGGGTGGCAATCCGTGTCGTTTCAATTGTTTGATGGGATAAAGATACTAGTGATATAACTAGGGAAAGGAAAATTTCGTGAGTTCAATGACCCGTAGGCTCTAGTCCACAGTTCTGTGTACACTCGAGCTTCAGATGTAAGTTCATTGGCTGCTGCCCCAGAGAGTGGCCAGTGTTACTCTACACCTGGCAGTATGGGATTCGCTACTTCTTACTCTTACAAGTCTTCTATTGGCTTAGAGTCTCCCAGAGCGTGTTTAATGAATTTTGATCCAATTGCAAAAGTGACTTGAGTGTACGAGGGTTATTCGGAAAGTAAGGTCCGAATCGCCGTAGCTAATCGAATGTTCCGCCAACATTGTGACGCGCATGCGCACCGACTCCCGACATGCCTTTCTCGTCAAACGACGACATTTGCATTGGCATTGTTGCAGTTTGCTGTTTACAGTGTCAGTTCAAAATGTTTATAACAATTGATCAGCCCGCCGACTGTGAAATACCACCAGTGATTCGGTTTTTGACAGCAAGGAACGTTTCAGCAGCGGAAGTTCATCGACAGATAAGTCAAGTGCATGGCCCCAATGCGATGAGTGACATCAAAGTGCGTAAGTGGGTGAGAGCTTTCAAGGACGGACTGGAAAATGTCCATGATGAACCGCGATCAGGCCGACCATCAGTGATCACAGAAGATTTGGTCAAAGCTGTGGACGAAAAGATTCGCGAAGACTGGTGATTCACAATTTCAACTTTAGCATTGGAATCTCCGAATGTGGGTAGAACAACTTTGCACAAAATTGTCTCTGAAAATTTGCGATTTAACAAATTGTGCACACGTTGGGTTCCCAGGCTGCTTACTGAGGAACACCAAATGAAAAGAATGGCTTGTGCTCTTGATGTTTTGGACCGATATCATAAGGAAGGTGATNAGGAACACCAAATGAAAAGAATGGCTTGTGCTCTTGATGTTTTGGGCCGATATCATAAGGAAGGTGATAAATTTTTAAAGAAGATTGTGACAGGGGACGAGAAGTGGGTTTCTCACATGACCTCAGAGTCTAAACTTCAGTCAATGGAATGGCGTCACCCGACATCACCAGTCAAAGTCAAGGCCAAGCTGACAATCTCAACACGCAAATTTTATGGCAACCGCGTTTTGGGATAGACATGGAGTTGTGTTAGTCGAGTTTATGCAGCAAGGGACAACAATCAATGCAGGCGCTTACTGCGCTACCCTGACTAAACTTCACAGTGCAATACAAAATAAGTGACGTCGCCTTCTTACGTCTGGAGTTTTGTTGCTGCATGACAATGCCAGATCCCATTCTGCCTTACACACCCAAAATCTGATCAGATCTTTTGGATGGGAACAGATTGACCGCCCACCGTACAGTCCAGACTTGCCGCCGAGCGATTTTCACTTGTTCCGCTACCTAAAGGCAAACGCCTTTACGTAGGCCAGCGCTTCGCCACAAATGACGAGGTGAAAGAAGCAGTTACAGACTGGTTATCCTCACAGGTGGCAGACGTCTATGACTTAGGCATACAAAAACTTGTAGAACCTTTATGACAAATGTTTCTACAAATATGGAAACTATGTAGAAAAATAGAGAAAATGTAAGGAATTAAATAAAAAACGTTTTTTGAAAAAATCTGTGATGGTTAATGCTTTATACGAAATCGGACCTTACTTTCCGAAAAACCCTCGTACATGTGTTGGACGTCTATGTTGCCCTGAAATGAATTCGCAAAATTTTCCTATTCCTATATAAAACTAAACTTCTGCAATAGTTATTGATATTTTGTATATAAACACGTTTTGCATCTTAACTTTCACAAGGAATTAATTATCTTGGTACTCAAAGTGCGTAATACTTACAGCCTATTATATAATTACATTTTTAAACGCAAATACAGCTAATTTTTTACGTGAAGAACGACCCCACAAAGTTTGTCGGTGTTGTTTTGAAACCTATATTCTCGGCTAAATACAACCCCTAGAAATATCGTAATACAGTAAGTTTTATTTTTTTAAATTTTGTAATCTCAATTTTCCATGATGAAAATGCACTCGAATTTTTGCAGTACTTATTTGTGTGGCTCAGTATAAGGTTTATCTCTTACAATTTCATCATCTTTTGTGAATTTTATAAGATTGTGTGAATGTTACATTTATTTTTCCCACGAATTAGAGAACAAAATAACATAATTTACGGTATGCGTGTGCGAAACTTTGGTTTGTTGTAAACCTGTAATCCTCATGAAATCCTGTAAACAATTTAGCGCATTATTTTTTTTTCTGCCAGTTGCACTCGAAAATTCTTCTTATCGTGATATAGGAAAATGGCTTTAGGTCAAAATAAAAATATGATACAATATCATTTTATTTTGAAGTCTGTGAAGTCCAGTGCAATTATATCTGTAAAAGAGATCAAACAAACACCAGGTAAAAATTAAGATTATATATTTTAATAAGAGTAGCATTTTTTCAGTTACACTCCATTAAATGAAGGTTTGTACTCATATTTATCACGACGGGATAATTGCACGATAAAGTTTGCTTGAAAATCAAGCATTAGAGTTTGTGGGACGGGGAAGCAATATGGCCATCATTGCAATGAAATGACAGTAAATGTGATCCAAAATCATTTTCTCTTACTTGAGTTACAAAAATAAATTTTTAACACTAAGGCAAATTGGAAACGATTAAGCTTCAAGACACTGTATGATTCTACTGGCGTGTATACCCCGTAGTAACATTTTTTTTTACCAGTTTTTTAAATTTCTCTAACCTCGTGCATTGCGACATCCAATCACGGCTACGCCCACTATAGCAATGATCGGAAGAACGATCTGATGATTCACGACGCTTTATCATAAAACACTGAACGCTCGCATTTTTTAACACAAGACAAAACAGAGCAATTAACATATGCTTGTGAGTGTGATCAGAACGCCACGTCGTTTGTTAGTACGCTGCTCTAAATAACAGATAAATAATCAANTCGTTTGTTAGTACGCTGCTCTAAATAACAGATAAATAATCAAATTGTTTATTTTATCGAATCGCGTCCTTAGATTGGTTTTCAATTCACTTCTCTGATATATGGCNGGAACACCAAATGAAAAGAATGGCTTGTGCTCTTGATGTTTTGGACCGATATCATAAGGAAGGTGATCAATTTTTAAAGAAGATTGTGACAGGGGACGAGAAGTGGGTTTCTCACATGTCCCCAGAGTCTAAACTTCAGTCAATGGAATGGCGTCACCCGACATCACCAGTCATAGTCAAGGCCAAGCGGACAATCTCAACACGCAAATTTTATGGCAACCGCGTTTTGGGATAGACATGGAGTCTTGTTAGTCGAGTTTATGCAGCAAGGGACAACAATCAATGCAGGCGCTTACTGCGCTACCCTGACTAAACTTCACAGTGCAATACAAAATAAGTGACGTCGCCTTCTTACGTCTGGAGTTTTGTTGCTGCATGACAATGCCAGATCCCATTCTGCCTTTCACACCCAAAATCTGATCAGATATTTTGGATGGGAACAGATTGACCGCCCACCGTACAGTCCAGACTTGGCGCCGAGCGATTTTCACTTGTTCCGCTACCTAAAGGCAAACGCCTTTACGTAGGCCATTGCTTCGCCACAAATGACGAGGTGAAAGAAGCAGTTACAGACTGGTTATCCTCACAGGCGGCAGACGTCTATGACTTAGGCATACACAAACTTGTAGAACCTTTATGACAAATGTTTCTACAAATATGGAAACTATGTAGAAAAATAGAGAAAATGTAAGGAATTAAATGAAAAACGTTTTCTGAAAAAATCTGTGATGGTTAATGCTTTATACGAAATCGGACCTTACTTTCCGAAAAACCCTCGTACATGTGTTGGACGTCTATGTTTCCCTGAAATGAATTCGCAAAATTTTCCTATTCCTATATATAACTTAACTTCTGCAATAGTTATTGATATTTTGTATATAAACACGTTTTGCATCTTAACTTTCACAAGGAATTAATTATCTTGGTACTCAAAGTGCGCAATACTTACAGCCTATTATATAATTACATTTTTAAACGCAAATACAGCTCATTTTTTACGTGCAGAACGACCCTACAAAGTTTGTCGGTGTTGTTTTGAAACCTATATTCTCGGCTAAATACAACCCCTAGAAATATCTTAATACAGTAAGTTTAATTTTTTTAAATTTTTTTATCTCAATTTTCCATGATGAAAATGCACTCGAATTTTTGCAGTACTTATTTGTGTGGCTCAGTATAAGGTTTATCTCTTACAATTTCATCATCTTTTGTGAATTTTATACGATTGTGTGAATGTTACATTTATTTTTCCCAGGAATTAGTGAACAAAATAACATAATTTACGGTATGCGTGTGCGAAACTTTGGTTTGTTGTAAACCTGTAATCCTCATGAAATCCTGTAAAAAAATTTAGCGCATTTTTTTTTTCTGCCAGTTGCACTCGAAAATTCTTCTTATCGTGATATAGGAAAATGGCTTTAGGTCAAAATAAAAATGTGTTACAATATAATTTTATTTTGAAGTCTGTGAAGTCCAGTGCAATTATATCTGTAAAAGAAATCAAACAAACACAAGGTAAAAATTAAGATTATATATTTTAATAAGAGTAGCATTTTTTCAGTTACACTCCATTAAAGGAAGGTTTGTACTCATATTTATCACGACGGGATAATTGCACGATAAAGTTTGCTTGAAAATCAAGCATTAGGGTTTGTGGGACGGGGAAGCAATATGGCCATCATTGCAATGAAATGACAGTAAATGTGATCCAAAATCATTTTCTCTTACTTGAGTTACAAAAATTAATTTTTAACACTAAGGCAAATTGGAAACGATTAAGCTTCAAGACACTGTATGATTCTACTGGCGTGTATACCCCGTAGTAACATTTTTTTTACCAGTTTTTTAAATTTCTCTAACCTCGTGCATTGCGACATCCAATCACGGCTACGCCCACTATAGCAATGATAGGAAGAACGATCTGATGATTCACGACGCTTTATCATAAAACACTGAACGCTCGCATTTTTTAACACAAGACAAAACAGAGCAATTAACATATGCTTGTGAGTGTGATCAGAACGCCACGTCGTTTGTTAGTACGCTGCTCTAAATAACAGATAAATAATCAAATTGTTTATTTTATCGAATCGCGTCCTTAGATTGGTTTTCAATTCACTTCTCTGATATATGGCNGATAAATAATCAAATTGTTTATTTTATCGAATCGCGTCCTTAGATTGGTTTTCAATTCACTTCTCTGATATATGGCCTACTTTGTAGCTGCCAACTGATTATGACAGACACATGCCTACCGAAGCTCGTTCACTAGGTCTGGTGACACTGCGTGTGAAACAGAAATTGATGCTACGCAGTGAAGGGAACTAATACATTGGAGTCATACTACGCTTCAAAATCACCGACCTTTCTGCAGTTCATCGAAGCCACTAGACTTTAGGGACAGGCGATGAGTTTGCCGCTGCCGAAATACAACTCCCAGTGAGTCAGAACTAAACGTCGTTGCCAGTGAAGAACACTAGGTGTGTTTCTAAACACCTCTCAGTGAAATAACTTCATCGCATCATAATTACTTCCAAACATGTTTCACTTATCCAGTNTGTGTTTCTAAACACCTCTCAGTGAAATAACTTCATCGCATCATAATTACTTCCAAACATGTTTCACTTATCCAGTTAAGTCTCTAGCATACACACTGTTACTGCTAAACTCCTCAGCTTGCAGGTGTGGGAGTTCCACTGCAGATGGCCCCGATATTCAGTTGAGGCCGGCATTACCAGTCCAGAACCTTAGAGACGGCAGACATTGGCAGGGATCAGCAGCGCGGAATCGATTGAGAGAAAAGTGTAGTGGCCATACTTAGCCTGCAAAAACTTTTAAAGATGGAATCTACCTTACGTACATGCGTTTAGTTAGGCGATTAGGTTTGAAATACAGTATGCTCAGGCAGCTTTTAAGTACAGTTAAGCCTGGTTTACATTTACGCCGATAAGGCCGAACAGACAAGAGTGGACAGAAGCAATGGTTGCTCATATGTAAGAAGATGTTTCTGAGTTTTGGTGTTTGGTTAAAGGTCCAATTTACGACCATGCTGGTAAGTCCGTTATTTTTTATTTCGAGATTCCGAAATNGCAAGTCCGTTATTTTTTATTTCGAGATTCCGAAATAAGCTGTGGATAGCAAACTAGACGCTGCCATGTTTTTACTCTTTTTAATTAATTCCATTGTGGTACAAATTTTAACTTTATAATTTTCAAGTTTGGTTTTAGATTTCAAATAATATTTTACATTTTAGTGCAGCCTATCGCTTCGTTTCCCAGGGGAAATTTTTTAAATATATATATCTGTGNCAATGGTTGCTCATATGTAAGAAGATGTTTCTGAGTTTTGGTGTTTGGTTAAAGGTCCAATTTACGACCATGCTGGTAAGTCCGTTATTTTTTATTTCGAGATTCCGAAATAAGCTGTGGATAGCAAACCACACGCTGCCATGTTTTTACTCTTTTTAATTAATTCCATTGTGGTACAAATTTTAACTTTATAATTTTCAAGTTTGGTTTTAGATTTAAAATAATATTTTACATTTTAGTGCAGCCTATCGCTTCGTTTCCCAGGGGAAATTTTTTAAATATATATATCTGTGNAAAATAATATTTTACATTTTAGTGCAGCCTATCGCTTCGTTTCCCAGGGGAAATTTTTTAAATATATATATCTGTGTATCAAAACTAAGGGGCACTATGCACTGTTAAAAATATCCGTATATCTATGGACACATTTACGGAAATGTGCATTACGTATACGGAAACGCAATCCGTAAAGACGAAAAACGGAGATGGGCTCCGTAAATACAATATACGGAAAGTCTCCGTATTTCCTATTCGCTCGAGGCTCCGGTAACGAACAATGTCGAGTCCACACGAAGCTTTCTTCGCCACTGTGACCAGAAAATTAGTTTCTGCGGCAGTCACGATATCCACTCCACTAAGACATATTCCTTCAAACATAAAAAATTGCATCAGGCGCCTGTAACATTTATCAACACTTAAACTACACAAACTCCAATAGATACTAGAAAAGTTGCTTAAGTCGTTAGATAAAATATCACATTTTGCATGCAATGGTACGAGAAAAATACAGGTGAACGGTTAGATAAACAGGAAGTACAGGAAACTAACGGGAAAATTTACGGAAATGTTCCGTGAAAACACGGAAAGTTCTGTAAAATTTACGGAAAGTCCGTTTTTTGAAAAGCAACGTGTCCGTAATTTTACGGAGAGTTTACAAAGATCTCTGGAGAATTTTTTACCAGCACTTTTCCGTAAAATGAGTGAGAATTTTTTTAAACATTGTGTCACGAATATAAAAATTTACAGTAGTGCTGTTTACTCCGATACCATGATGGCACATAGTGCCCCTTCTTACTGGCTAAATCACTTATTATTTCATATAGTATATAGTGCTTTGCGACCCGGAAATAAAGCGAAAAATACAAAACAACAATGGAAAAAACCTCGTTTTTTTTAAATATACGTAGTGCCCTTTACTTCCGATGCACAGATACAATGAATGTATTTACATTTGTATTCACGTATTTAATTTTAAATACATACATTTAACCACTATTAAATTTTACATCAATAAACATTGATAAACCAAGAAACTATTGTTATGAAACGGTGGACCTCTGTGAAATGCCCGCAAAGTCGTCTCTTCCCGCGAAAAGAAATTTCGGCGTGAGTTCCAGCTTCTTTGGCGTGGTTCGCGCCCGAAACTAGGACGAGTTCTGATTGGCTGTTACAGTTTTCCGCTCCGTCAGTTCGACGTGATCGATGTACACGTGAACCAGGCTTTACTTATGTTAATGCTTATTCTACTCAGGTTGGGAAGATCAATGTTAAAAGTTNCGATGTACACGTGAACCAGGCTTTACTTATGTTAATGCTTATTCTACTCAGGTTGGGAAGATCAATGTTAAAAGTTAGGCAACCAAAATTTTTCGCCACCAGGTGGGCGCTAGCGTCGCATGTGTACCGGGTATTCTCTATTTCTACATAAAAAAACAAGATAATTGCAATAATCGGAAATNCGATGTACACGTGAACCAGGCTTTACTTAGGTTAATGCTTATTCTACTCAGGTTGGGAAGATCAATGTTAAAAGTTTGGCAACCAAAATTTTTCGCCACCAGGTGTGCGCTAGCGTCGCATGTGTACCGGGTATTCTCTATTTCTACATAAAAAAACAAGATAATTGCAATAATCGGAAATTAAATATAAAATAACTACGTCACTACGTAAAATATTTATCTTTTATTACTCATGTAGCTTAACTTTTTAATTGAAAGTGACCTCTTTGGAACACTGCGCACCTAGCGGGGGATAATTTCCCTACGCAAAACTCTCCCATAAGAAAACTGGTTTTGTTCCTAACCTGAGTAGAAGTAACCTTACTTACGTGCGTTTTATGTTCGGTTAAAGACTCGTCTCTGCTATTACAGTACCGATCAAAAATTTAGAATGACAGGATAATCCGGTAATATCAATAAATATTATGCAAAACGAAACCTATACATTTGCCACAACAGGGCTGTGAATATCTTTTAGGCACTTAGTTTAATCAGAACATACGGACATAGATATTAACGACTAAGATTATGTATTGTAGAAGTTAGGAAGTTTAATATTTTGAAATACAACTATTAAAATTCGTCCCTTTTAGATGCATAATGTGCTAAGTGTTACATGCGTTTNTCTCTATTTCTACATAAAAAAACAAGATAATTGCAATAATCGGAAATTAAATATAAAATAACTACGTCACTACGTAAAATATTTATCTTTTATTACTCATGTAGCTTAACTTTTTAATTGAAAGTGACCTCTTTGGAACACTGCGCACCTAGCGGGGGATAATTTCCCTACGCAAAACTCTCCCATAAGAAAACTGGTTTTGTTCCTAACCTGAGTAGAAGTAACCTTACTTACGTGCGTTTTATGTTCGGTTAAAGACTCGTCTCTGCTATTACAGTACCGATCAAAAATTTAGAATGACAGGATAATCCGGTAATATCAATAAATATTATGCAAAACGAAACCTATACATTTGCCACAACAGGGCTGTGAATATCTTTTAGGCACTTAGTTTAATCAGAACATACGGACATAGATATTAACGACTAAGATTATTTATTGTAGAAGTTAGGAAGTTTAATATTTTGAAATACAACTATAAAAATTCGTCCCTTTTAGATGCATAATGTGCTAAGTGTTACATGCGTTTAAAAATATTACCACCAAACGTTTTGCTCAGACAAAAGCGCTGTATCGGCGTTACTGTGTTACAAAATTTAACTTCCAAAAAATACAGTAACATTTAATGAAAATGTTTCTATATTGCACTAAAAATGAGCTGTTATTTCTTGTTTTACAACTGTTGAACGATCCATCAGAAACACCTCCGGCCAAGATGGGATCACGGATATAAACGAGTACATTCTAACACTACAAAAGAAAAAATGTGTTTTTGCTTGGTTATCACTTTACCCATCGTTGGGATAAACTGGTCGTCATTGTAAATAGTGTTCTTGAATTTTTGACCGGCACTGTAGTTTTGCTGTAATTTTTTGGTCGTCAATGTACATTATTTTCTGAGGCGTGGCTCACCCGACTATCTGCACCAAATTTAGCTGTGTTCCGAGCACTATAACCAGTGGAGCGAGTAACAGTAACTCCATTACGAAACGTAGGCGGTCGCCGACGCGCGTAACAGACCAAGTGGCCCGCGCGTAGGTCGAGAGCGCTGCAGAAGCTCGGCGGAACTAACTGCCTCCAGTTACGTCGGACCGGTGCCACGGCCACCGCGCACGAATGCAAATTGTACCGTCGACGTGGACGCGAGCCCGCGACTACAAAGGATACGTCAATTATCCAACAATTCCGCGAACCAGCGAAACGGTTCTGCCCTCTTCTTTCATTTTTTCCCCCTACCTATTCGGGTTTTAATGGTTAATCACCTGTGCGTATACTCGTGGTGCGGCGTTACTGTGGACTTTCAAACTCTACGTGTCAGGAAATCTAATTGTCTCGCGGACGCATTCGACCGAATTTCACCTGACTGCGAAATTGACTGGAGCTATTTCATGCCATGAAAAGAAGTTCTGGAGAGCTCGAAGCCTTTGTTCTTCTACAGCGATCATGAATTTCCATGGATTCGAGGGAAAGTCGTTGCGTGAAAATTCATTTTTTAACATTGTAAAAACATTAAGAACAATTTAACCCTAAAATAAAATCGCACGCAGTAACAAACATATGATTAGTTACTTAAATCACTATTCCAATTTTGTTTAAAATGTGTAGAATTACAATGGAAGTAACACATTGTAGCCGAAACAGCGAAATACTTTCTATGGCACACATATTTGCATAAAAATCGGTTTAAATATGACCTACTGGGATCACTGAAAACTTACTAATCGTTAGGGACAGGAAAATGTAGCGTTTTAAACGACCTGTGCGGTGGACTCTACAGTCGTATGTATTTTCGAGCCTCAGCTTTCTGTNAGGAAAATGTAGCGTTTTAAACGACCTGTGCGGTGGACTCTACAGTCGTATGTATTTTCGAGCCTCAGCTTTCTGTTCATTGGCTGCTGCCCCGGCGTGTAGCCTGTTTTACCTCAGACTAGGTGACACGGGATTTGGTGCTTCTTTCATTGCACGTATGTTATTGGCTAAGAGTACAACAGGGCATGTCTAGTAAACTGTGATACAATTAAAAGGCGTAACATATATACACTTGTTTGAATTCTAGCTTATCCTGAAATGTTCATGCATTTATCTAGTCCGTTCTGATCATTTCAATAAATAAATTTCTCTAGTTTAAAATTGATGGCCTCTGGATTGCAGGGAACATTACTGATTCAACTGATGGTATCAGCTTATAGAATTATTTTTTTAAAGTAAGAAAATTTCACTAATTGAAATAACTTATTCAACGAAAGATGAATGGGGTGTCACTTGCATCAGTAGCTGGAAGCAGCAATGGCAATCCGCTCATGCTCTGCCATTCTGGTTTGACTGCCACCATCTTGAGTGTCTACGAAGCCATTCCCGCACTTGGATGGTTGCCACAACATATTTAGAGGCTCTCGTTCTGACATTCCATTTCAGTAGCGTTCATGTTGAATTTTCATCACTGTTATTGCTTTTTCACTCTCCTTGGGTGGCGGCCAACTTGAAAGTCCTTTTCTATAATAGTCACCACGGCATTAAAATCAAAATTTCAAAAGCTTCAAAAATGTCGGGATTTTTTAAAATATTAAAAAAAAATTATTTTTTATTGAAAATACAGGAACATTAGTGGAGGCCCCAACTAGAATTTAATATAAATACATTTTCAAAAATATTATTTAAGTAGAAAATATTTACTTCAGGAAGTACAAGTATTAATAAATCATTACATTTTTCCAGCAATCTATAATAATTGTATCGACCACACTGACAGATTTTTTGGTTGCAGGTGAGCTTGAGCACTCATAAATATTCTGTACAGCTGTGTTATGTACACCACGTTCGCCCCTAGGAGCACTGTCTCTGCTTTATCGTCAAAATGGCGTCAGTGTAGGAAAAGGCGCAATGGGTTGTTTTGCTTGCAGGAACAAAATCCCCGATAAGTGTGAAGCGAATGTTAGGACACATTATGGGAAGAACCTACCTGATGTGAGGTTAATTAAGTCATGGATGACAATCTTTTTAGCAACGGACTCGGTTCATAAGGGTAAAAGCATTGGCATACCATCCGTTTCTGACGCGTATGTAAAGGCGGTTCAGACCTCATTCTCAAGGTCCCCACAGAAATCAACTAGACAAGTTTCGCGCCAACTTCAAGTAGAACAAAGGAGTACACTCTACAAAGTGGAACGCAGACGTCTAAACTTGTATGCGTACAAAGTCCAAAATGTTCAGGCATTACAGTCAGACGATCATTCGAGATGTGAGTAATTTGCTAACGACATCTTACAGCGGATTGACGAGAATAATGATTTCTTGCAGAGTGTGTGTTTTTCCGTTAAGANTAATTTGCTAACGACATCTTACAGCGGATTGACGAGAATAATGATTTCTTGCAGAGTGTGTGTTTTTCCGTTAAGACTTCAATTTACGTCAGCAGAGTTTTTGACAGGCACAACGTAAGAATTTGGGGATAAGAAAACCCACATGCCTTATGAGAACACATTCGAGACAGGCCCAAAGCCAATGCGGGGCGTGGACTCGTGTGATAGAGTGTTTAGCCCTTTCTTCTTCCTCGGAAATGCAATAATTGGAAATGTACGTAGACGTGTTTATCAACTACGCCACTCATTAACTACAGGAAATACAACCGACTGCCATCTTTCAGCAAGATGCCTCTCGTTCTCATTGGGGTTTTCGTTGGCGATCATCTAAATGAAGCAATTCCAAATGGGTGGATTAGCAGAGATAGCCCAATCCCATTTCCCTCGAAATCACTGGACATTGCACCCTTAGATTTCTTCCTTTGGGGGTACCAAAGAGTTGTTCCCGATTTTGTGACCTCGCGACAGCGCATCAGAGTTGCCATTGACAGACTCGCATCACAAATGTTGCTGCAGAATGTGTGGTGAGACTGAATTTCTTTTGTATATTTTGCCTACAACCAGGGGTACACATGTTCAAGTTTACTAAGGGTTTTTCGTATAGTTCAAAAATTTATTGTTTATGCACTGGTGTTTCAAAGCGTGTTTCATTACAAGTATCTAGTTAAGAGTTATAATATATTGTAATGAAGGTAAACATTTATGGCCATTTTGTATTTTACTGCAATATTATTACCTTACAGTTGTACATGTAAAGCACTTGAACTAAGATATGTATAATTAGTAAAAAACCCTATTATTATTATGAACTAAACTGTTTGCCCTGGACATTATTACCATATGATCATGTGTATGGTAAATGTCAATTGTTAAACAGTGGGCAAGAACTACTCGAGACATACTGTTCTCGATCTGATGGGCCAGAAACCACAATGAAATACGTTGCGTCAAATATAAAACTCACAATTTTCAACAGATTTAACAAATATATTATAATTGAGCTCTGTAAATCATGTTAACCTACAAAATATTATTATTTTATTTTTATAACATAAT
Source organism: Clitarchus hookeri (assembly GCA_002778355.1). Taxonomy (NCBI): domain Eukaryota; kingdom Metazoa; phylum Arthropoda; class Insecta; order Phasmatodea; family Phasmatidae; genus Clitarchus; species Clitarchus hookeri. The sequence continues at coordinate 125,760 of NQII01000463.1, read as the reverse complement.
TGTTTGAAATNTTATAATTGAGCTCTGTAAATCATGTTAACCTACAAAATATTATTATTTTATTTTTATAACATAATTGTTTGAAATATTCCTAAAAAACAATGCAAAGTAAAAAATATCCAAATAAAATTTTTGAAAGTTGTCTTTATTTTGTAATCGTTTTCTCCTCTCACACACAAAACGCATAATACATAAAAAAAATTAAGAGATGTCATGCTACATATGAATAACAATATTTTTTCCCTTGTTTTGCATTGAGCAAAAGTGATNTTATAATTGAGCTCTGTAAATCATGTTAACCTACAAAATATTATTATTTTATTTTTATAACATAATTGTTTGAAATTATTCCTAAAAAACAATGCAAAGTAAAAAATATCCAAATAAAATTTTTGAAAGTTGTCTTTATTTTGTAATCGTTTTCTCCTCTCACACACAAAACGCATAATACATAAAAAAATTAAGAGATGTCATGCTACATATGAATAACAATATTTTTTCCCTTGTTTTGCATTGAGCAAAAGTGATNAAAAAAAATTAAGAGATGTCATGCTACATATGAATAACAATATTTTTTCCCTTGTTTTGCATTGAGCAAAAGTGATGTCCATTTTTTTTCCACTAAAGAATTGTTATAAAATGCATAAAACTACAATTTTGGGCCATTGATAAGGTAACGAATCAATTCAGCAAACACCGAAAAGAGAACTTTATACACCACAGCACTAACGTCACTCAGTGGCGTAGCTAACATTTTCTCAGGGAGGTGATTATTGACACTGCACAGCACTGGCCAGAGTTTTAATAATCTTACAGGTAACGGTACGTAAGAGAATACAAGATCACTATCGTAAAGGTTTTGCAGCAGTGAAGTTACGTCTGAAGTGTCGGCAAGCACTGCAGTTTACAGAGGACAAACTGTGATGCGCCCTTCCACGTTTGCGATGCACAAGCGCTCGTTTCCTTTCCCTCCCCCCTCGCTAAAGCGAAAGGGCCCTTCCTTGGGGAGGCAGATAACAAGTTGAAACCACTGTTTCGCCACTTTGCGGAACTTTCGGCGGCCAATGAAAACGAGCTCAATCGATCCGCTTCCTCCTGCGCAATCGAGATTCGCGCCGCATACTAAGACGAAAAATAAATCCCGAGATCGCTTCGTGTTGTGTGTTGTCCTCACTAGGGGCTGGACGGTTTTAGCGATGTCACGCCAAACTACGCTTTCGGTGAAATACTGATTTAACGCTTCCAGTCACTTATAAAATTATGAATGAGGTCGCGAGAACCGGGGGAAACGGAAGATCCTCGGGAACACGCCGATCTCCGGCATCGTCCGGGACGATTCCCACTTTCGAAAATTCGGGAGTCACCCGGTCGGGGATCGAACCTGGTTCGACTTGGTGGGAGACGTGCAGTATAACCGCTCAACTACCGTGAATTCTTGAGACGAAGAAGTAATTTTTGGTTTCTGATTGAGCTTCCATAGGTACAACACTCGCTCCTCGGGACAGCTAAGAAAGTTCGTGGTTTCTCAATTTAATTGGCAACGACAGCCGATTTTATTTCATTCCCGTAAGGACGGTTCTCTAATATACATGTACAAAAAGGTTTCTCAACACCTGTAATTTGGTTGCTCATTAAGTATGTTCGCTGTGACAGTAGGCGTTGGAGGCATCGAAATGACATAAGTAGTATTCTGTACAGGCAGTGTGCATTTTCATCCCATACTTTCTCTTGGGTCCTGAGCAACCGAGTACTCAGTAATCCCGATGGCGCAAAACTTTTTGAGGCGTGTAGATGCGATTTTCTTGCTCTGTGTATGTTAAGTGATAAACATGTTTCTTATGCAGCATGCCTTCCATACTGGAGAGTATATATGCAACAGTTAATTTTCTCAACATGTACTCGCGATGTTGGGTTTTTTGTTTACGTTTGATTATTCAATAGCTCCTTACTTTTATAGAAGTATTTTGCGCAATTTGAATGTACATAAGTTATGTTAAGAGAGGTATGCACTCTGTTAAAATAAATCCGTGAAATTACTGAGAAGTACTGCCACATTAATTGCGATTCCTTTGTAAATTTACGAAAATTTATTTGTTGCGGTAATGAATGCGCAAGTACACGGAAACTATTACCTAANGCGATTCCTTTGTAAATTTACGAAAATTTATTTGTTGCGGTAATGAATGCGCAAGTACACGGAAACTATTACCTAACTTCACTAAGTAAATGATTGCCTACTTCACATAAACTTCCTAATGGTCAATATTCCGGCTTCCGTAAATTAATGGGTCTCCCCAACAATTTTGGAATATATCTGTTCATTAATTTAAGTAATATAAAGCGTTTGTTAAAACTATTTATATTTTCGTAGCGGTTTTAATACGCTGATAACAGTCACCATAATAAAACAAATTAATCGCCATCAGGGCTTTGAACATAAACAAAACTCATGCGTGTTAACAACTTTTCCGAATAAGATAAGGTAATCCGGCGACATTTATTTCGAGAAAATTCTATTTAAAAGCTGTGAACACAGAAAAAATTAGTTTTGTTGTTAGATTTGAAGAGCTGTTGTCCGTTACATGCAGTTTCTGCTAATTTATTATTTAAAATCTTATAAAAGCAAGTGGCACAATACAATAAAAAATATTATTGTGGGCATAAAGCCCTTCAGAGCTCTGTCGTTTCAAAAAAACCTTAGGCGATGACATGAATAAATATACTGAAAACTAGCCAAGGTTAGCTGGAGCTAACACATATAAAAATCAATAGAAAATCAATAGTAAATATTACAAGGAAATTTCCCAAACTCTAACAAACCAAATGAAGCAAAAAACAACAAAACCATTAAACAAACGAACGAACAAGTAAGGCAAACAGATCAACGCCGAAATAAACTTCTGACAAAACACACTAGCACCGAGGCAAATATGTANGCAAACAGATCAACGCCGAAATAAACTTCTGACAAAACACACTAGCACCGAGGCAAATATGTAACTATTTTCACAAAACTATGGACGACACAATGATGAAAACACAAAAGCATACCATTGGTTTACTTAGACCAACAACTAGTGAGGTAACATATTAAATGACGTGTATACCCGAATTGTCAGAAATAATCATGTTGTGANACTTAGACCAACAACTAGTGAGGTAACATATTAAATGACGTGTATACCCGAATTGTCAGAAATAATCATGTTGTGATTGTAGTGGCGACGTACACTTCGTGTTGCCAACACAACAACGTCTGTGGCCAACAAAGAAGGTTTCGCGATTTCTGTATACGGGGATTTTACGGCCTTAATTTGCCTACATCAACATTACATTTTTGCAAAATACTCCGTGGATTCAGGGAAATCTTCAACAGTGCACTTACGCAAACGTTGTAATAACGACGAGTTCAAACGGCACGGTTCAGACAGTTGTAGTGGGAACAAAGCCGTGCGATTGTGGGATTAAAAAAGTTTGTTGTTGCGCAGACGGTATAAAGTTCTATACCCCATGTTCCGGCTTGATTCATGCATTTAGAGCGGTTTTCTGTCTTCAGTGGTAAGAAGTGGTGCAGCGATCCCGTGAAGAGAGCATGGGGCGTACTTTGGATGTCAATAAAAACGGAGAAGGAAATGCAGTATTACGGTTCTGCCAACTTCGTGAGAACATGTTTTATTTACAACAGTGGTATACTGACGTCTACCTATTTCTTATGCCACAAAATTTAACATTTTATTACGGCACAAGACATGCAGATGGGAAGTACAAAGGAGAAAAAGACCTGTTCAGTCAAAAGAATCTTCGAAGTTTGTTGTAGATAAAATATTGTAACGCGCTCCTACGTCGCCGCGCAAGCTGAATAAACCATGGCCCCTTCACACCAAGGCTGCGTTGAAACGTTACTACGAGAGTAGAGTAAAGTAAGAGAGAGTAACAGCTGGGGAAAACAAGAGTAAACGGGGTTTTGGAACGAGCATGATGTAAATGGCATTGCGTGTCTACAAATATATAAGCCTACTGATTAAACAACTGATGTAAATTCCAAAAGATATTTATCACATTCTCCAAATTCTTTCTTTTCCAAAAACATTAGTTTTATACAAAAACAGCTTTAGTTACTATAAGTGAATCGTAAACATTATGTCTAAAAATGCAAACTTTACACAAGTTAACATTTAAATAAAAATACGAATTTTATTACTCGTCATTTGTAATTTTCCCGTGTGTGTCTGAAACCAGAATGTCCAAATTTTCTTACAGTTTTATTTAATTCTACTAAACTTCCCGTCATTTTCAGTGTACCCCTCGTTACTCGCTGAAATAGTGCGTGTAAAAGTTTTACTCTGGCGAGATGCTCAGAGTAATTACTCTAATTACTCTGCAGTATCGCGGTACTGCCACGAATGAGCAAGTAAAACATGTAGAATACGAACAGTGATTATGACTTTGATTATGATTGCGATAGGAATATAATTTGCTCACTCTTACAAATGGTAAGCTAAGTGGTAATAGTAAGGATAGACAATTGTGTTCTATGGATAATATATATCTGTATTTTTATACCATTGTTAATTAATTACGTAATTAATACTTCACGAACCTAAGAATTTGTTACAATATTCTTAAAATATTTCCGTTGGCAACACTTAAGAAGAATTTTCTAGCTGCATATCCCGTTGCCTCGAATCTTAAAAGAGGATCTGGAGGAAGTGAGAGCATAGCGGATCGTGGGGCGTTCGCCGACGAGTGGTAATCACGCGGATAGTTCAAACTTTCACAGATAAGGCGGTAAACGTGTTGTTTGATGTCATGATGGGGACCGAGTAGATTTCCGGTAGGGCTGCGTTAGTGAAATTTCAAGTCGCATGCGCGCCCAAAACCACTTCGTCGGAATTTTGGCACTTAAACCGCTGTGTATGACTTATAGCGAACACTTGTTGAACGAACGACAAGGCGAGATCAAGAATGCGTGTTTTTTATTGTTGGTTAAGCAGAGTTTCTCGCATAAAGGGTCATTTCGTAATCAGTAACCGTTTATAAGCAACTTTACAGTGAATTTTGCAAAGTTGTTCACTGTGGAGTGCTACATAGTGAAGCTCATAAAGTAAAGTTAAATAATCTTGACTGACTGTTAAAACACGTGATTTTCTTTTCAGAATATGCTTATGTGAGTTGTGTGAAAGCTTTTAGCGACCTAGAAAAATCAGCTGTAGTAAATGTTATTTTTAATTTTGGTCAATCTACTTGACCCCCCGCAGAAATTTCATTTTTGATGATAGCCTGTGTACTTAAGGAGCTATAATTTCAAAATTGAATGATCATTACGCTTAACCTATAACAAAGTCAAACTATGTTTTAAAATGTTTCTTAAAATGTGATGCAAATTTGATATAAAGTAAATAAACGGTGGAAAGATTTTTCGATTTGTCAAGCTCTAGTAAAAATATTAAGCTAAAGCAAAAAACATATGCTAGTTTTGACTATATATTCTGTAGGGGAGCCGCAGAAAAGATTTACTTGTTCAGGTGAGTCGCGTGTTTATAAAGGTTGAAAACCAATAGCTTAGCAGCTGTCAGTTTCGTGACAGGATGGAGATAATATTTTCATTCTAATAGTATATCAGTTCAGTTTTCTAAATTATTTAAAATGCTGGGCAAAACGTGGCTTAAAGTTTCAAGGTATAACTACTACTTACTTAAACAAATTACTCAACATAATTTCGACACAAATGATCGCAATATCAATTAATCACTATCATTATCACATCATCCCATGGCGAATCACAGTCACCAGTGTTAGCCTTAATAATCTCTACATTCGTGTAGTTCCACCCGACACTCGGCGCCTTAGTAGCTAAGTCACCATTCTCTAATTACACTGTAGCCGGCTTGGCTCTCTAATCACTCATTAATCAAGTACAACTGCACACAAATCACTAACTTAAACGTGTGCGTATTAGTTGAATAGTTTCGCAATTTGTTCCTCAGAGTGTTCGGTACCTTTCTCGCTAGGATTATTCACATCGGTGTTGAAATATTCCAGGGATGTAAAACAAATTCTCCATTTTTTCATCTACGGGATAGCATCATTCGTAACGCACGACTCCGAAACTTGCCCCTTCAAGTATTCGTGCTTCATTTCAATTTTCCCCCTGCGAAATCCTCCCAACCACCAGACGAGAAAAAATTATCTGCGCGGAGGTTGCTTGGATATAATAATAATGGCGTGTGGGGAGTGCACCCAGGGCAAGGCAACACCCTCCNAATCTTCAACAGTGCACTTACGCAAACGTTGTAATAACGACGAGTTCAAACGGCACGGTTCAGACAGTTGTAGTGGAAACAAAGCCGTGCGATTGTGGGATTAAAAAAGTTTGTTGTTGCGCAGAAGGTATAAAGTTCTATACCCCATGTTCCGGCTTGATTCATGCATTTAGAGCGGTTTTCTGTCTTTAGTGGTAAGAAGTGGTGCAGCGATCCCGTGAAGAGAGCATGGGGCGTACTTTGAATGTCAATAAAAACGGAGAAGGGAATGCAGTATTACGGTTCTGCCAACTTCGTGAGAACATGTTTTATTTACTACAGTGGTATACTGACGTCTACCTATTTCTTATGCCACAAAATTTAACATTTTATTACGGCACAAGACATGCAGATGGGAAGTACAAAGGAGAAAAAGACCTGTTCAGTCAAAAGAATCTTCGAAGTTTGTTGTAGATAAAATATTGTAACGCGCTCCTACGTCGCCGCGCAAGCTGAATAAACCATGGCCCCTTCACACCAAGGCTGCGTTGAAACGTTACTACGAGAGTAGAGTAAAGTAAGAGAGAGTAACAGCTGGGGAAAACAAGAGTAAACGGGGTTTTGGAACGAGCATGATGTAAATGGCATTGCGTGTCTACAAATATATAAGCCCACTGATTAAACAACTGATGTAAATTCCAAAAGATATTTATCACATTCTCCAAATTCTTTCTTTTCCAAAAACATTAGTTTTATACAAAAACAGCTTTAGTTACTATAAGTGAATCGTAAACATTATGTCTAAAAATGCAAACTTTACACAAGTTAACATTTAAATAAAAATACGAATTTTATTACTCGTCATTTGTAATTTTCCCGTGTGTGTCTGAAACCAGAATGTCCAAATTTTCTTACAGTTTTATTTAATTCTACTAAACTTCCCGTCATTTTCAGTGTACCCCTCGTTACTCGCTGAAATAGTGCGTGTAAAAGTTTTACTCTGGCGAGATGCTCAGAGTAATTACTCTAATTACTCTGCAGTATCGCGGCACTGCCACGAATGAGCAAGTATAACATGTAGAATACGAACAGTGATTATGACTTTGATTATAATTCCGATAGGAATATAATTTGCTCACTCTTACAAATGGTAAGCTAAGTGGTAATAGTAAGGATAGACAATTGCGTTCCATGAATAATATATATCTGTATTTTTATACCATTGTTAATTAATTACGTAATAAATACTTCACGAACCTAAGAATTTGTTACAATATTCTTAAAATATTTCCGTTGGCAACACTTAAGAAGAATTTTCTAGCTGCATATCCCGTTGCCTCGAATCTTAAAAAGAGGATCTGGAGGAAGTGAGAGCATAGGGGATCGTGGGGCGTTCGCCGACGAGTGGTAATCACGCGGATAGTTCAAACTTTCACAGAGAAGGCGGTAAACGTGTTGTTTTATGTCATGATGGGGATCGAGTAGATTTCCGGTAGGGCTGCGTTAGTGAAATTTCAAGTCCCATGCGCGCCCAAAACCACTTCGTCGGAATTTTGGCACTTAAACCCCTGTGTATGACTTATAGCGAACACTTGTTGAACCAACGACAAGGCGAGATCAAGAATGCGTGTTTTTTTATTGTTGGTTAAGCAGAGTTTCTCGCATAAAGGGTCATTTCGTAATCAGTAACCGTTTATAAGCAACTTTACAGTGAACTTTGCAAAGTTGTTCACTGTGGAGCGCTACATAGTGAAGCTCATAAATTAAAGTTAAATAATCTTGACTGACTGTTAAAACACGTGATTTTCTTTTCAGAATATGCTTAAGCGAGTTGTGTGAAAGCTTTTAGCGACCTAGAAAAATCAGCTGTAGTAAATGTTATTTTTAATTTTGGTCAACCTACTTGACCCCCCCCGGAGAAATTTCATTTTTGATGACAGCCTGTGTACTTAAGGAGCTATAATTTCAAAATTGAATGATCATTACGCTTAACCTATAACAAAGTCAAACTATGTTTTAAAATGTTTCTTAAAATGTGTTGCAAATTTGATATAAAGTAAATAAACGATGGAAAGATTTTTGGATTTGTCAAGCTCTAGTAAAAATATTAAGCTAAAGCAAAAAACATATGCTAGTTTTGATTATATATTCTGCAGGGGAGCCGCAGAAAAGATTTACCTGTTGAGGGGAGTCGCGTGTTCATAAAGGTTGAAAACCAATAGCTTAGCAGCTGTCAGTTTCGTGACAGGATGGAGATAATATTTTAATTCTTATAGTATATCAGTTCAGTTTTCTAAATTATTTAAAATGCTGGGCAAAACGTGGCTTAAAGTTTCAAAGGTATAACTACTACTTACTTAAACAAATTACTCAACATAATTTCGACACAAATGATCGCAATATCAATTAATCACTATCATTATCACATCATCCCATGGCGAATCACAGTCACCAGTGTTAGCCTTAATAATCTCTACATTCGTGTAGTTCCACCCGACACTCGGCGCCTTAGTAGCTAAGTCACCATTCTCTAATTACACTGTCGCCGGCTTGGCTCTCTAATCACTCATTAATCAAGTACAACTGCACACAAATCACTAACTTAAACGTGTGCGTATTAGTTGAATAGTTTCGCAATTTGTTCCTCAGAGTGTTCTGTACCTTTCTCGCTAGGATTATTCACACCGGTGTTGAAATATTCCAGGGATGTAAAACAAATTCTCCATTTTTTCATCTACGGGATAGCATAATTCGTAACGCACGACTCTGAAACTTGCCCCTTCAAGTATTCGTGCTTCATTTCAATTTTTCCCCTGCGAAATTCTCCCAACCACCAGACGAGAAAAAAATATCTGCGCGGAGGTTGCTTGGATATAATAATAATGGCGTGTGGGGAGTGAACCCAGGGCAAGGCAACACCCTCCGAGTGACGGTCTTTCCAGCTGGGACCCGTGGGTGACCGTCATCCTCGGGCATGGCAGAGGTGAGACCCTAGAATGGAGCGGCTCTGGAATGCAAGGGCGGGGGAGACGGGAGTACTCCGAGAAAGCCCGCCGGCAAGCGGCATCGTCCAGCACGATTCCCACATGCGAGTATCCAGGAGTGAACCCGCCGGGGATCGAGCCCGGATCGCCGTGGTGGGAGGCGAGCGCCCTGGCCACTACGCCACCGCTGGCCCCGGTTGCTTGGAGCTGCCTCGTAGCACTGCTTCGCAAAGCAGCGATCAGCGANGGCCCCGGTTGCTTGGAGCTGCCTCGTAGCACTGCTTTGCAAAGTAGCAATCAGCGAGGACCTGTGAGGCCGTTCGGCTCCAATCAACGTTGGGCGAGAGCACAAACTACTGGATATCGTCGACGGTGGTGAATACCGTAAGTAATGGACTTGTTACGTTTACGAGAGTTTGCGACTGTCGTGTTGTGCAATTTACGCGAGCTCCTGTACTGAACGAGGTCGGGTGAACTTTTTAATTTACGAACCGCTTCAATTCAGAAACGTTTGGCTGCTAAACGAACATCTCTACGACAGAGTGCGATTGGAGTTAGTTGCATAGATGCCAACTTAACTTGCAGGAACGTAGTGAGTGTGACGTCATGGTGGTTCTTTGCTTGAGTTTCCGTTTGATCTTGAGCTGCGTAAATTTATGTTGCATTTTTGACATTATTAAAAACGTTTTATCCCGAAGTGTATTTTCTTTGGGGCTGTTCCGGGACTTTCTTCTCTATTGTCGATTGGTCGACGCTTTTGGTACCCTGTTAGAAATTTCTGTAGATTTACGGAAACTTTTACGGAGATGTAGAATTAATTTACGGAAAGGTACTTCGTAATGATGAATAACGGAAATGAGCTCCTCTAATATAAAATACGGAAGCTCTTTGTATTCTTATGGGTTCGGTTTCGAGACACTCACAATGCAGATGATACCTGAAGCGTATAAAATCCCAACTTTACAATACTACTTTGTGTAAAATTAGTAGTTAGTAGTAGGTGAATGGCGAACCACTCATGGAGTGCCAATTTGTTAATTATTGTTCAAGTTCCGCTACAGGACAAAATCTTCTGTATACACAGAGAAACACGCCCATAACGAAAATAAAACATTCTATTCGTAACCTCGTTTTATAAACCGCAAATATAGCAAGCGCTCTAACACGACTTGAAACTAAGGCAGGCGCGTTCGTCACTTTAATGTAAAGTACATATTTACAAAATACTTCCTGTAAATATGTCGTAGGTTAGTCTTTCGAGTTATTGATTGATAAGTTTACTATTTTTGGTAAAATACCTCTACAGAACTAAATATTTAAATTTTGTTTAATTTCTCTGTTTTACACAGTAAAATACATTTCGAAAATAAAACTCTTCTTCTTACCCCTGTTTGTAAACATGAAATAAAAAAAAACGAAATCGAGCACACTCTATCATGTCTAGAAACTGAGGTGTACATGCATCATTCCATATAAATTCCGTATTTACAAAATTACTTCGTATAAAAGCGTGGTAGGTGAGTGTATAATGTTTTGGGCTGCCAAATTTTTTTTTCAGAGTTAAAATCCCGCCAGCGGACCAATTTTTTTATTTCATTTATAGTCGTTTTTATACACAGTGAATGACGTACTTTTTTGTTACCTCTTTTTATAAAGAGCTGATAAAAACAACTTGCAAGTTTGTGGACACGTTCCATGAATTTACGGAGATTTATGTGAAATTTGTGGAGAGAACGTTATTGAAAAAACGAAGAGATCGTTATTTAACACAGATGTCCGAATAATTTGTAACCGGTACTTTCCGTTATTTTACGGAAAATTGTCTAACTCTGTAATTAACCTTTTTTGTTGCCAAATTAGGGCAGGAAGTGGCTTACAAAAGATGTATATGCAGTTGACAGTTTTAATGTATACTGCCAGCAAACAAAGTTATGTTGGAATTGATTACATAGTTTCGACGATAGAGCATTCTATTTCTAATATTACTAAATGGCTTCCATTTTGAAAATAAGTTTCTGACATGCCTAAACCATACCATTTAACATTATCTACATCAGTAATACTTGTTTGCCAAATTTGGTAGGTGTCGGTTAATTATTTATCGAGTTATGTCATGATAACTTTATTTATTAGAATGATGCTATCTTCTAAAAAGGCCGACAAATGTTGTTATTTGTCGGTATATATTATGCTTGTAATAGATACGTTCAGTATACAAAATTTGGTTTAAATTGGTTAAATGGCATGGCAGATATACTAAATAAACTTAAAACATTTTTGTATGGGCGCCATTTCGAAATAAGTAATTAATCTAGTTCAATCACAAATATTTATATGGCCCCCTACGGTAGTATTATTTAAATGCCAAATTGGGTGAGAATTGGTTGAATAGTTTTTTATATGTAATGCAAAATGTAAATTTTTTTAATCGGTGCTCTCTTACAAAATGGGCAACAAACAAAAATATCCATCTCAAATTTTAATGCTTACAGAATTATTTGCTAGCAAACAAAATTTGGTTTAAAATTGTTTAATGATTTCCTAAATATGACCTTCACCACGTGCCCATAATCTTCAATGGCCTTAAACCCAAATATCATAATATTCCCAAAAATCCAAAAATGTATTAAAAAACTTACAAAAAAAGTGTGGTAAAATTTTGTAAATGACATTTGAATACTTACATGCAGGAGGTGCGGAGATCGATGGCAAGTTCATCGATTTCACGCGAAAGTCTTGCAAGAGAATATTTCGCGCGAACCGACTCTATTGCACGACGCAGGTCACTTATTCCGTCTTTAGCATCTAATGTCTCATCATAATCGCCTATGAAATCATCACCCATCGATGCAGCAAGAGGTATTGGTGGCAACACTTACTGGCTCTCAAAGCAAGAATTATTGCAGTTTTGGCATGGTTCTTCAAATTACCGCTTTGAGTAAACTGTATGTGTCCATTGCCGTAATGTGTCCTCGTGAGAAAAGGAATCTTCGTACAGGTGGTTCTCTCATATCGCCGAGCATTTTGACTGCAGGTGAAAACTCAATCGCATAATCGACTCCGACAACAATCAGGTGGCGATGATGCATGTCGCGACTCCATGTGAGTTTAGGTCAAAGGCAGGCCTTCGTATTCACAATTCATCTTCGTTGTGTGGTTAGAGAGGGCTTCCAAATCGATGTTCACCTCACGGCATCAGAACGACAAGTACCATTTTTCTATATAAAAGCGATTGATTCTTTTACAGTAACGAGCCTAGCTTGTGCCCACAAAAAGCCCTCATGAACATTATTTATTAAATTGTAATAATACATTTGGGGAATACTCTGATAAAACTGACATACTCGTTCGAGTCAGGGGTAAAAATAATTTAAAATAAGACGGATACTCACATGTGAATATATATATATAAATATATATATATATATACACGTATGAGTTAAATATACACACATGTACATGTACATATAAAGAGACAAATATGAGATATGTATTGAATGTAAATAATTATGTTTAGAATAAATTTAAAATAGTTATATATTTATGTATGCCTATGCCCACAAGCATATTAAAATAATATATTGCCATATGAGTATCTGCGTGTTTTCCAAATATTTTTACTCCTGATGCGAACGAGAGTTCTTGAGACTACTACCAAATGTATTATTGGATTAAAAAAACATACTTCTGAAAGTCTTTTTTGGGTACAAGCTATGCTCTTTACTGTAGAAATAATCGAAATACATCATTCGGCTAATTTCGGCTACGCAAACTTTCAGTAAAATTAAAGTGTCAATTCGAGCACGGCCTGAACCTTTGCATTCTGTTTGAGGGCCATGGCATACGGTGGCGTTAAGACTGGTGGAATCATTTTAAATATTTTTTTCAAATTCGTCAATTCATGCTAACCTTCAGCTTTCGTCGTGATTAATGAGTGTCTTCCGAAGTGAATGCTTTCACGCGATAATTCCAAGCAGTGCTCGCTAGTTTGAATGGAAAATGAGCGCACGTATTAATACTGTTTGCTGAGCGAAACTAAATACAATAATCCCACGTCTTTGATCACTTTTCATTTGCCCGTGTATTTGTAAGTAGATGAACAAGAGAGTTTCAGGAACGTTGATATTTTGTAGTTGGTTGCAATACTCACCCGCCCAGATTACATGTTTATTATTGCAAAGTAATTAAGGGGAAATATTGGCTGCATGGTGAGGTGTGGTTTGTTCATTACAGGCGAACGCCCTCTTTGAAAGAGAGAAACTAAAAAAATTCCCCGTGATCAATATTGCTGAGTAATATTTATTGACGGTTTTATTGTTTGATGGTGATGTCAACGATGCGGCAAGGCTACCATTGCGTGTAGAATTTGGTTAATTAGTTACACATCGCAAAACGAAAGCGTTCGAGCTACTTTCATAATATTAAAAACGAAATTAGTTTTTGTCATTTTGTACGTTTTTTGCTAGCTGAGTTTCTACAAGCTGGGTTTACTTAGTTACAACAGAATCGAGTGTCAAACAGCGGTTATTTTCTTCCACAAGCACTAGCCACAAAGCTTTTCTTCTCCGGGAAGTCAATACAAACTACTCAAGGCAATTGATGCGCAGTGAAAATGATCACAGCTCGGCATATTCAGGTCAGGTAATCACTTAAGTGAACAAACGCCTCTTAGAGCCTACACAGTTTGTAGAAAGGCCGGGAGCTCAGTTTCGGGTACATTCGTAAGACAAACTTAAATAATTTGAGAATTTCATGAAAACTGCCCATTACAGAACGTGTGTTTTATGTGACATCATAACCAAACTAACAGCCAATTAAAGTAATAATGTCGCTCACTAGGCTATTTATTTAATTAATATTTTGACCTAACAGTACTTATAACGTCAAACTAAAATTAACCAGCTCTTTAGGACGAAACCGTACAAATATTATTATTTTTTTAATCAATCCAGCAAATACATTTCAAAATAAGGTTTCATAGAATTGAAGCTAACCGTATCACTTGGCCTTTTAATTATTGCTAACATGTAACATTTCAGTTTCTACACTTAGAAATCTGTAGTACACAAAATATTGAATATTCTATGTAGCATAATACAAAATAATAACCCTAAAATTTTGTCAAATACTCATAAAGTCAGTTTAAATGTATGGTGCAACATTTTATTAATTTTAAACATAAATATTTAGAACGCACAAATGGCAATGGCAAAAGTTCTTTCGAATATACCAGAGAACAGACACCGAACCTGTTCGCTTCTAAAGCCTTAGGAAACGGATGCGATGCAAAGCCACCGTGTTGTTTACCTCGAATAAAAACATTACCATGGCTCTACACTGAGAAATCTGTCACAGTATTTTCAGCTTTCTTCAGGAACGTTCTGCAGGAAAAACCAAATTCGCGCAGCATCTCTACAATATCACCTATTTTCACTCCGAGTTTGTAAGTTCGATAGAACAAATTTTAAGGCGACGACATAAATGTTTTTAAACTTTGAATCGATATAAATTTATTACAGTAGTATAATAATTTCTTAAAGGGAATATGGTGCGAATAAAAACATATTTTAATCGGTCAGTATGATTTGTTCCTATGTTCAGATCCAGGCCGGTGAAAACTTTTGTACATTTTTCACTTGGAAATATTTTGTACTTTGATTACCACGTTTGTCTGCAAACAGCAACACACAATATAAAACCAGAAGAGATAAATTTGCACACTTTATCACTCTGAGCCATACTACGTCCTACGTCGCCACTACAAAAGGGTGTGAATTATGCAATAAATTATGGTTTGTATTACACATTTNCAAAAGGGTGTGAATTATGCAATAAATTATGGTTTGTATTACACATTTTTCTCACGTGGCCAAACTAAACAAGTTTTAAAACATCACAGGAGACGGGTAGTTTATGCTTTACTACGTAGCGAATGCAGAAAGATTAATTTAAATGTCTGAATGAAAAATTTACACAACCATTCCTTCTAAAAGGAGTTTTTATACATTATCTTTAACAGTGCATTACACAGAGTGGGACGGAATTCAATCGACAAATTTCATGAGGTGGGTTCTTATTCAAAATTTTATGGAAAATATTAAGGCCTCTCTCTACATAAATTGAATAATAAGGGAAATATGAGCCCTCAAGATTTGAGATTTCAAACTGCATTTTTGCTAAGTATCGGGAACGGAGTGAACTACAATTTTCCGAACATAGTTTTATGATATCGGGATCTTCAACCTTAGAGCAGACTGGCATTAATACTTCACCTCGTCATGAAAGTAACAGCGGTAGCCGCCCTCTTTTTGCAGGCGAATTATTAACCGTCACGAATTATGAACACTTGATGTTGGTTCATTAAGCAGCATCNGCCGCCCTCTTTTTGCAGGCGAATTATTAACCGTCACGAATTATGAACACTTGATGTTGGTTCATTAAGCAGCATCACTTAATGAAAAAAAAAACCAGTAGTTTTCTTGTTGCAACTGCCCAGGGCTTAGAATTTTCGTGTCAAACACAGAAGAAAGTTTCTTGGCGGCGATACAGTTCCAGGCGCATTGGCAACCCAACACTTCCTGCAGGCAGCTTCAGTGCTGTAAGCTTGTTGACGTATGCCATAGGCTGTTCACGGTGAAGTGAGCACTTTTGAGACCCTAGTTACGTTTTTCCTATCAGCCATTTTTTTATCCTNGCCGCCCTCTTTTTGCAGGCGAATTATTAACCGTCACGAATTATGAACACTTGATGTTGGTTCATTAAGCAGCATCCCTTAATGAAAAAAAAACCAGTAGTTTTCTTGTTGCAACTGCCCAGGGCTTAGAATTTTCGTGTCAAACACAGAAGAAAATTTCTTGGCGGCGATACAGTTCCAGGCGCATAGGCAACCCAACACTTCCTGCAGGCAGCTTCAGTGCTGTAAGCTTATTGACGTATGGCATAGGCTGTTCACGGTGAAGTGAGCACTTTTGAGACCCTAGTTACGTTTTTCCTATCAGCCATTTTTTATCCTTCAACCACTTTATAAAATAAATATAGCCCAGCAAGTAATAAACGCATTGTGTATATTTCACCGGACTCAAAAATTAACGTCTAAGACTACATTAATATATATTTATGGTCTATTATTCCAAATGAGAAGACTTCAAAAAGTGCTAACTTCACCGCGAATAGCCCTATACATGCTGTTTACAGTAAGCGTTAAAAATGTCCGCCGCCATCTTTGAAGTGAACAAAGCAGCGTACCAAACACGCATATAAGTGGTCTTGCCTAAGTGTTATGTACTGCATCGCCTCAGCCTAAAGTTCTGTGTGCGTGGGTTCTGGGCAGTTGAAACAAGAGGATCATTTCTGTTAATCAGGTGATACTACTCAATAAACCCGCATCAAGAGTTCACAATTTNCATTAATATATATTTATGGTCTATTATTCCAAATGAGAAGACTTCAAAAAGTGCTAACTTCACCGCGAATAGCCCTTTACATGCTGTTTACAGTAAGCGTTAAAAATGTCCGCCGCCATCTTTGAAGTGAACAAAGCAGCGTACCAAACACGCATATAAGTGGTCTTGCCTAAGTGTTATGTACTGCATCGCCTCAGCCTAAAGTTCTGTGTGCGTGGGTTCTGGACAGTTGAAACAAGAGGATCATTTCTGTTAATCAGGTGATACTACTCAATAAACCCGCATCAAGAGTTCACAATTTNGCAGTTGAAACAAGAGGATCATTTCTGTTAATCAGGTGATACTACTCAATAAACCCGCATCAAGAGTTCACAATTTTTGCCTGCAAAAAAAGGGCCACCACTTTTATTTTCATTACGAGGGAAGGTATTAATTAAAGTTTATTCTTAGGTTGAAGACCCCGATAACAGAATACGATATTCGGAGGATTATAGTTTAATCCCACTTCGTTTCCGATATCATGCAAATATATATTTTAAAACCTCAATTTCCAAGGGATTATATTTGCCTTGATATTCAGTTTAGATATTAAGTGTCGCGTATATTTCCCATTTGAATTTCCATAAGGAATCGCCGCACGATATTTGTCGGTTGAATTCCGCCCGATTCTGTATTAAGTACAGGGATATTAAATTCTAGTTTAAATAAATTTTCGTATTTGTGTATTTTAGTCCTCTTAGCATAAATTCTTGTTTAACTGTAGAATAACTTTGATTTATATCGCTATGTAGGGCCATGCGTTTATTTTAATTTGTATTTTCCAAAAACTTACAATTTTATTGTTGTCACATTCTGGAAAATAGGCGAACCAATATTTTTGTGTGTAAACAATATTTTCAAATTTTAGTTCCATGGCAAGTAAATGCCAAATAAAAACGAAAGCAGGAAAACATCCAAAATCACCAACATTATGGAAAAAAAGAATCTTTATGTGCCTGTTGCAATAAATACAGTTGAGGTGCAATCACATATCACGCACCGCAAAAAAAGAAAAAAAGGCCGAGTTTGTACTGACGAAACAGCTACAAATGTTTTTGTGACTTGAGCCCATCAGTCTATGTAAAAAATACGCGTGCACATGTGGCCCTATTTGGCACCAATCTACAACTCAATGCCGCAAAACGGTGCCAAGTGATGCTTCTAATCGATCAGCGTCGTGTCCAACCGTAAAATCTCTGCGGCGTAATACACATGTGTCCCAGTTAGAAACCACATAAATTAGAGTTGAACAAAGGATTAATGTGTAGTTGCAGAACCGTGATTAATTTGTCTGTCTACTGCTTCTAATTGCAGACTGGCGCATAAAACGTGATTGAAGTTTGAATGGCTTTACTAAATACTGTAAGTGAATTCTCAGACGAGAAGCGATTATTTCCGTGAAACGAGAGAGGATTTTGCATCATCACCGTCTTCATGCAAACAAGCTTGTTTTTTCGTATTGCTAAAACGACTATAAATCGGGTAATCTGTCACTGCGTTGCATAATATTGTCTGGAAGCATATATACAAATAATAGTCGGTGTGAATAGATGGTATATTTTCTGTGGTTTGTATATCTTCAAGATAATTTTTTTTATATTTNACAAATAATAGTCGGTGTGAATAGATGGTATATTTTCTGTGGTTTGTATATCTTCAAGATAATTTTTTTTATATTTTCGAATGCTATGGGAAACAACTAGGTTTTTTTTTTCAATATACAAAACAGGCATTATCTTTCAAATTAGTTCTTATATTTCGAAACATAGAAAATCATTTTCATCAAATGTTAAATTCACCGAATAAACAGAAAATAAAGTATAATTTTTTAATGTATATTTTATGATCTATTGGCTATTAAGTAATTTATGATACTAGTTGAGTAATAATTAGAGACCTGAAGAATTTGCGGTTTCATTTTGGGACAAGCTATAATTAGGGAGACCCGAATTTCGCGAAAAGATTTCACGATCAGTTGTACTTCACAANACAAATAATAGTCGGTGTGAATAGATGGTATATTTTCTGTGGTTTGTATATCTTCAAGATAATTTTTTTTATATTTACGAATGCTATGGGAAACAACCAGGTTTTTTTTCTTCAATATACAAAACAGGCATTATCTTTCAAATTAGTTCTTATATTTCGAAACATAGAAAATCATTTTCATCAAATGTTAAATTCACCGAATAAACAGAAAATAAAGTATAATTTTTTTATGTATATTTTATGATCGATTGGCTATTAAGTAATTTATGATACTAGTTGAGTAATAATTAGAGACCTGAAGAATTTGCGGATTCATTTTGGGACAAGCTATAATTAGGGAGACCCGAATTTCGCGAAAAGATTTCACGATCAGTTGTACTTCACAACACTGTAGTTCAGATCCACTTTCGTGATTGAATGGTTTCCGTGTTACGTGGCTTAGGCGTGTGCACGCGAATCACAGACGCACAGTATTGAAGTAACCTGATTAAGATTGACCAGTCGAGTAGGAAAGTGTCTCCTCACAAAGACAATAAGGAAAAGAAAACTGCTAGCACGGCCATAGGGTACACACCCGAAAAAATCGCGAGTTCAATGACCTGCAGGCTAGACTCTACAGTCTTATGTACAAATATGCCGATATCAACTGCACATTGGCTGTCTGCTGTCACAGTGGAGAGCGACAATTGGACACCGTCCACCAGGAGTGTCAAACGCCGTGTAGACCAATGGCTGAAGTTATATAAACGCACGTGTTTTGAATTCCAGCTTGTCCCAAAATGAATCCGCGAATTATTCAGGTCTCTACTGTAGGGTAATGAAATATAGCTTGTGCGGAAATATTTTCGCGGAATTGGGGTGTACTTAGCTATAATTCAAAACACGTATGCTAATATAACTTTAGCCATTGCTCGACACGGTGTTTGATACCTCCTGCAGAACGGTGTCCAATTGTCGCCATTAACCGTGACAGCAGACAACCCATGGGCTGTTGATATTGGCATATTTGTACACAAGACTGTAGAGTCTATCCTGCAGGTAATTGAACTCACGAATTTTTCAGGTATCTAGTAATATTGATTTTAACTAGTAACAAAATATCTGAACAAAATTTTATTTGGGTGTTAAATATGAAATTTTATCGAAATAAGTTCAATGGCAGATCAGTTAGTAAGGGACGTACAAAAGCACGGGTGCACACGGGAGCTAAATTAAATAAATTCAGTTTCCTCAAATTTAAACTTTACAATGGCAATACGACGTTAAGACATGGAACTATTTTTCCCAATTTGCTGCCAACTTTACCATGTGTATACCAGTCAGATGGTCCACTGAAATGCTTGCATTTACTGGCATTGACATTTTTCAACTGTTTATTTCGGTTAACTGCGTACAGCTAATATGCATTATCGTTATAGGTTATTTATTCACTGTGAAGTGAGAAATTTTAAAAGTCCTTTCATTTGGAATAATAGTCAATAAGTATACTTTATGTTAGCTCAAGACGTTAACTCCCGAGTGCAGTGGAATATACAGACTCTGTTTTGTATGACATGGCCAAATTTATTTAAAAAAGGTGGTTAAAGAATAAAAAACGACTGAAAGGAAAACGTAATTAGGGCCTCGAAAGTGCTCGCTTTACCGTGAATAGCCTATACATATTACTACACAAGTTGTGCATTCTCGGTATGGTTGGTTCACGTTAGAATATTTTTAAAATCACTTCCTAGTTTCTTCATTCCGGGATACTGTTTACCGTTGCACGACTTACAGCTCGATGACCACGGATCATTGCCGCCTGTATCAATGCACTGATATCACGAAATTATGAACACTTTGAGTTTTGCCGGCGTAATATTACGTTGCATGAATTAAACTGAGTGGTGTGGAGTTTGCTGTAACACTACGACAGCCGCTGTCTCCACAGACACGCTCAAAGAAATATTACTTTACCAGCAGTTTCATAAGGTTCTCTGCAAAGAAGGATNCACAGACACGCTCAAAGAAATATTACTTTACCAGCAGTTTCATAAGGTTCTCTGCAAAGAAGGATTCTGCCGGCAAAACGTTAAGAGTAAATCGCAATCAAATAAACAGGATGGACTCTATATTATCCTACGCAGGGAAGAACTCTTTATTGGGCCACTTTCAACTCGACAATATATTGCCAGAGATCCAGCTGGCAATGGACGTTGTACAGTCTAGTAATCGTGTCCGGTGTTGTCTGAACCAAAAGGCCAGTTGTAAATGCGAATACAGAAACCAACGAAACTGATGATTAGAGACCTGAAGAATTCGCGGATTCATTTTAGGACAGGCTAGAATTCAAAACACATGCGTTTTTACGACTTTAGCTNGGAGACCTGAAGAATTCGCGGATTCATTTTAGGACAGGCTAGAATTCAAAACACATGCGTTTTTACGACTTTAGCTATTGTTCCACCCGGTGTTTGACAAATAATGGAGAACGGTGTCCAATTGCCGCTTTCCACTGTGACAGCAGACAACCAATGTGCTGTTGATATCAGCACATTTGTACATAAATCTGCAGTCTAGCCTTCAGGTCACTGAACTCGCGAATTTTTCAGGTCTCTACTGATGATCCATGTAGTCGTGGATATAGGCCACTGACTTCTAGATTGTCATATTTATCGGTAAGTCTGTACTGCAGTCAAGTAGTTAAAATGAAAACTTGTAAACATTTATGCTCGGCTAGGTGTACAAATAAACTTTATCCTACTCACTGCCAATAAAATAAATGTATGATTATTTTAATTCTTTGCCAAACGTATTGTAAAAATTCATTTAAATATTTGCGTTGTGGTACATGAATTTATGGGCTAAAATAATTTTTATAGCTTGATTTTAGAAATTTGCTGTAGGCAGTAAAAGTTTTTCAAGTTTATCTACGAAACCATGGTTGAAAATTCGTTTTGGGTAGAGACCTGAAACATTTGTGAGAACAATGATCTGCAGGCTAGAGTTTACAATATTATGTACAAATATGCCGATATCAACTGCACATTGCGTGTCTTCTGTCAAAGTTAAAGTGGGTAATTGGATACCGTTCTCCAGGATGTGTCAAACACCGCGTAGACCGATAGCTAAAGTTATATAAACGCACTTGTTTTTAATTCTAGCTTATCCCGAAATGAATCCGCGAAGTCTTCCGGTCTCTAGTCATGGGCGACATATGTGCACCCACCAATAAAAATTTGTAAACCCACAAATGGGGTAGATTATATCATAAGTCTTAATTTCCAAAGGAACATAGAATAATTAATAAGATACCTTTATAATTTTTGTATCACAAAGCGGCACCAGACTACACTTCGCTGTACTATATTTATTCGAGCAGAGATCGTTTACTCATTGGCTGCTGTCGCAGTCAGAGCTCGTCCATATGTTCGGCTCACCCACTGAAATTTAGCAACCACATTGCTGAATGTATGTTATTGGTTCTGGCTTCTCTATGGCGTGTCTTGAGAGCGGATGTCCAGTGACACGTGAAAAAAACATCCAGGGTACCTGTACCTCTATGGCACCTAGCTTGTTACCAAATTTTAACGTGAAATGGCAGGGTCTCTACTAAAAACAGCATTGTTCAAACACTGTCATGGAAATAGCAGAAATTCTGACACAAGCCAACTTAACCGCACTCCAGTCGCCAGTGTTTCGGTAGTGCCAATAAAACAAGCCAGTAAGATTGGGCATACACAAAATAAATGTCGGTCAATTCGGCAGTTCTGAACGCAGCCAGCCTGTTTGCCAACCGACGCAATATATTCTGTTCATGGATTGATGAAACAAATAGAAAGTATGCAAACACAGAAATAAGGGGGAAGGGAAGCGGTAACACCAACCAAAGCAGTTGCATTCTTAGGTAGAACTCATACGGACGAGTCTTTCTGAAACGTGCCATTAAATGCGTGAAATCAGACGGACGAGCAATTGCATGAACTGTTTGCTCCACTTGTTCTTCCTGATCACAGGGCAGCATGTGTGATTTAGGGCATACGAGAACAGGGATTGGAGATTTGGGGCCTGCGACATCCACCCTCATGCTCTGTCATTCTAGTTCAGCGACGGCCATCGTCGTGTAGTTCCGTGCTCCGTAATTCTGGTGGGGCAGCGACCGTATTGGATTTGGGGGTGACGTTACCTCACCGTTGTCTACCAGGTGGCGTTAGTGTCGCTTGACGGCCATATTTATTTCCGATTTAGTCTGCTAGGGACATCATGTAAATTTACTATTCATACAACGATAATTGGGCATATTTGAAATATTCTTTCGGAACGAAAACTATCACGTAGCTAAATATTAATTTAGCGTAAACACTGACTGACATCTGCACATTAAAGATGGTTGCGAATTAATGAATGTAGTTTCTTGTTGTACGAGCTCTAAGAGCAAACAATTTGTGGAATGTAAACACGTACTGCTGTAAAAATATTATATTTAATTAAATGTTTGTGGCAGCATATTCTCCAGCGATGTCAGNAATGTAAACACGTACTGCTGTAAAAATATTATATTTAATTAAATGTTTGTGGCAGCATATTCTCCAGCGATGTCAGTGTATTTTTACACATACAGATGTAAAAAGTGTTTTCTTTTAACTGTATGTTCAACTAAAAACACCCTCAAATTCAGTAAAATCACATATAAGCTTTACAACTATTTATACATTTATTTAAACACGAAGGTGTGTCAATTTACAATTAGTATGTAATTCAAAGTATACTTTTAAATGCCACGTCCATTCATTTTTCCAAGTAAGGTTTATAAAGGTTGATGCACCTAAGGCAGGCCATCTCAATAACACCGCCAATTTCAGTGGTAGAAGAAAATGTTTCAGACAAAAGTTGCTTGGGTCCAAGGCGCTAATAACTTGATAGTGATAATTTCCGCGTACGTGGGAGGGTAAAGAATATACAATGATCATCTTCGTTAATTGAAGTGGAATGATAATTGTTAGTAACACCCCTCGACAGTGCGTATGAAGATGTAGTAAATACGATGACGTTTGCCTGCCATTCAAGAACGCTGAAGTCAACGACGAAGCAAAATGCGCCTCCGCACGGAACAATGGGCCGACGTAGCGCCATTCCTGTAGCGACTGTAGCCGTCTTGTAGCTGGCGTGTGTGTAAACAAACGCTAGCCTCAGACTACGATTCCTTTGTTGTTTTATTATGATGCCAGGTGTTCAAATTGGTGTCCTTGTGCATTGATACATACTGTACAGCGATTTACCGCACGTCGAATTTAATCTAGACATATCGCAGAACAAGCTGCTGTTATACGGCCTTTCATGTCTTCGGGAGTCTCGCTGGGTCTTTGTAGAGGGGGGAGGATCGTACGGTCACCCCGGTGGGGGGAGTGTAGGTTGGTCATTCGAGGTGGCGTGGCAGTACTAGGCTATGGTAGCCGAGACGAACTTACTTACCGGTTTCCGGAAAGGATGGGTGATGCGTCTCTTATAGCCTCTCAACATCCATGGCAACCCAGGGCTTCTCGTGCCACCCCTGATTAAACAGACTGGGCTCTGCCGCCCGTGCCCTATGGGAAACAGTTTTCTAGCGGCTGTTCAGGGGTATCTGCCGTGATGGCTTGGGCCGATAGATAGTACCAAGGCCCGACCACTTGGTGGGGTGTTGGACCTCTTGGCACTCAGGCCACTGGGGCCCAAAACAGGAATTTCCCTGTGAAGAAATTCTAGGATGGTAAAGGACGCGTGTCTGATGTTGCGAGTCGGCCTGGTGTGCGGCTTCGTGTGAGCTCGGCTCCTGGTGAAGACAGCAAAGGGAGTAAAACCGGACGGTCATGGCGGTACCCACCTGTTCTGAGGGACTCCGCACACTCCCGCATGGAGGTTAGGCGACGCAGTCGGACACAGGAAAACCCATACGTGCCATGGAAATTAAGAGGGAGCACGGGATGATCCGCTTGGCCCATCCAGGGGTACTCCCTGGAATTTGGATCAGACGAGGTTGGACTCGTGCTGGCAGTGGTTGACTCCGCATGCTGGAGAAGGCTCGGAGAGATTCCCCCTCTTGCTAAAAGAGCCGGACGTTGAACAGGATTGTTCCGGGGGCGTGCCCGAGATCACGTCAGGGGCGTGGGTAGTGCTCCGGCTATACCACACGCTTGGTAATCTGAGTGCTAGAATCTCAGGCCTTGTGGTAGGACATGCTCTGTGCGATCTGCAATATCAGATCGGGGCTCTGCCTGGTGCGGCCTGTGTACAGGTCGGGGCAAACGGGTTTGGTCAATTCAGAAAGCGCTGGTCATGTCTGCGATGAGAGGGCGTGATCCCTCTTCCCCGCCTACTGGGAGGCCGGGGTGCGGTATGGCCTCGAGGCTAAGAGCGCCCCGTTAACAAATAAAACCACGACTCTGTCGTGTTTAACAGTAACCTGGGTCTTTGTAGACCTGTTGCTTTAATGTTCCCCACAGATAAAAGTCTATAGGCNTTGTCGTGTTTAACAGTAACCTGGGTCTTTGTAGACCTGTTGCTTTAATGTTCCCCACAGATAAAAGTCTATAGGCGTTAAGTCTGGGGAACGTTTAGGCCATTTCGTATTTCCAGACAGACCGATCCAACGACCACCGAAAGTTCTGTTAAGAACAGTTGAAATTCTCTGTGCAGAATGAGCGGCAAATCCGTCGTGTTGGTACACATGGATTGCCTTATGTCTAGTTGGGATGTCTTCCAATAACTGCAGCAGCACATCTGTTACGAACTGTAAATACTTTATGCTATTTAGTGTCCCATAAATAAAAACGAGACCAATTAGGCTATTATGAACAACACCGCACCAATACGTCTACAGACAATGGTCTCAATTTATCCACTTCTCTCAGCCAGTGTGCGTTGTCAGCTGACCAGTAGTGCATGTTGTGAAGGTTAATTTGCCCATGGTTTGTAAACTTCGCTTTATAGGTAAACAACATCTTGGACGGGAACGTGTCATTGGTTTGTAGTTTTCGTAGACACCCGATGNAAACTTCGCTTTATAGGTAAACAACATCTTGGACGGGAACGTGTCATTGGTTTGTAGTTTTCGTAGACACCCGATGTTGAAAGCAATTTACATGTCATTGCTGATGAAGTGAAATGTGAGAAGTATCAAATGTGTTGCTATGTAATACTCGCAGAATACTCCGTTGACTGATCCCACTCTCACGTTCAAGCTGCCNGAAGTATCAAATGTGTTGCTATGTAATACTCGCAGAATACTCCGTTGACTGATCCCACTCTCACGTTCAAGCTGCCTCGTGCGGACATGTGAATTGTGTGCAGCCGCAGCTAAGATGTTAATTCCATTTCCCTAGTCAGTTATTGTTTATCGTCATTGGCATCCTTTCTTTTCCACGCTTCCAGCTCCTTGAACTGTTTTTATTATGTTCGCAAAGACAGATCGTGCCGGTGTGGCACGATCAGGATATCTCTCAGCATACAATCACACTGCTGCTATAATGCTGCGGTGACATTCGCCATACATGAAAACAATAGAAACTATTTCGACTGCCGCGTGCATTGTGCCAGTTCGAATAACGTCACGAAGAAGTTGTCTGATCGCTACAACAGCACAGCACAGACTAATGGCCTATTTTTCCGTGCGACGGCACAGTTTGCTTCCCCATTGACCATCAGCGATCTTGAATGACCGGCAAATATAATCGTATTTATTACATCTTCATACGCACTCTCGAGGGGTGTTAATAAATGTTATCATTCCACTTATTACATCATCATACTCACTGTCGAGTGGCGTCAATACAAATTATCATTCAATTTAAATAAATGAATTTGACCT
Organism: Clitarchus hookeri; assembly: GCA_002778355.1. NCBI lineage: Eukaryota > Metazoa > Arthropoda > Insecta > Phasmatodea > Phasmatidae > Clitarchus > Clitarchus hookeri. Next base: position 99,281 of record NQII01000463.1, on the reverse strand, counting down.
TTGTATCGTCCTTACCCTTCCAAGTAAGGGGAAATTATCACTTTCAAATTATTAGCGCCTTGTACNGAATTTGACCTTTGTATCGTCCTTACCCTTCCAAGTAAGGGGAAATTATCACTTTCAAATTATTAGCGCCTTGTACTCAATTAACTTCTGTCCGAAACATTTTTTTCTACCATTGAAATTGACGGTGTTATTCAGGTGGCCTACCTTCGTGTCTCTTCCTGTAAAACAGTTAATGGCTGGCGATACTCTTTTCTGGCATAACAGTTTTGTTAACCCAACATTTGTGTTAGAAGCAATTCGTTATATCCATCATGAAGAACCAAATATGGCCACAAACAGTTTCGGCTCTCAAGACCTCGTGTTAAGAGCCGCCCAAATCTCTTCACTCGCCACAAACATCACTGCAAATAAAGTCTGAACATTAAAACACTTTTTTTTTCTGGCATCGTGTATAATTTACAAAAATAAAACTGCTGCCTCGCGTCCACTGCCTTTCAGACTGCTGATCAATTTCGCTTCTAATGAAACTGTTGATCAGAGAGACGGTATTACCATGAAATTTTAATTTCCCACCACTGCGATAGGATTAAACAAATTACAGATTAAATGGCTATTGATTACTGGCCCATTTTTCATAAATTCTGGGTCATTTAGTAAAAAGCGCATGAAAATTTTGCTCAAAGCTCTAATGACTGAAAGCTCACTCTGTCACTTTTCAGCGACGCGGAAATTTTCAAACACTAATTTGATATATATAAAATTAAAAATATTTTTCGACATAAATCATTTAAATATTTTACAGCGTATTTTGTTATATCGCAAGTCATATAAAGCACTTTACTACGGAAATATGTGTTGTACAGAGATAGAGCAGATTTGAGTTCAGTTGAATCGTTTTTGGTTATAACTTTGAAAATTAAAATCCTTGCGTAATTGCATACATTTTACCGGTCAAAGTATCTGTCGTGCTCATAGCAACATTGCCAGCAATTTACGAACAGCGGTTCCTTTTATAAACACGTTATTACGCATCAGTTTCACCTATTACGCAGAAATTCTTCGTTTTTATGCAATACTTTCATTTTCAGAGGTATTCTTGGCAATGATTGATTATAAAAAATTTACAATTTGCTAGTTCTTTAATGCTTTTGTATCTAATTTTCACTGTGTGTTATTTCCTGCTTGCAAAAAGGCGGGAACCTTTTTATAAAATGTAAATATGTTCTCGACCTTTTACAACAAGCAGATAAGACACAATTAAAATTACGTACAAAATCATTAAACAGTTCGTAAAATGCAAATAGTCTATTATCGTACATTGTCAGTAATTACTATTAATCCGAAATTATGACACGAAAATGAAGAACATCTGCAAAAGAGGTGAAGCCGAGGATTAAGGGTTCCGTCTGTAAAGTAAAAATAAAATATAGAAAACCATTTACAGTCTATAAATTTTTGTCAAATATATTTCGTTAATCATACCTTAAAAATGCCACACTTGCGCAGAGCTTCAGGGCAAATATTAGTTTTCAAAAACTATTTCCCTTGCGTTAATGATGCCCACCTACGAATAGCACTTAAAATCCATGCCACATCTGACAACTAGTTTCAGTGTATTATTTCTGCTTCTAAGGCGAAATTTTTGAAAGAGAAAATGACTGAAACGGGCATATTAACAATAATTTTTAGGCACGAAAACATCTGTGCAGGAGGCCGTGGTGGTTGAGCGGTTAGAATGCTTGCCTCCCAGCAAGGTGAACCAGGTTCAATCCGCTGCCGGGTCACTCCCAAATTTCGCAAGTGGGAATCGTGCTGGACGATGCTGCTGGTCAGCGGGTTTTCTCGGGTATCTCCCGTTTCCCCCGCCCTTGCATTCCGACGCGGCTCCATTATCACTTCATTTTACTCTTATCGGCTCTCAAGACCTCGTTGTTAAGAGCCGCCAGAACTTCTTGTCTCTCCTCTCTCCACCTTTGCAGAATATTTAAAGTTTTAGAGGAACGTTGTTGTGGATGCCACTTAAGGGGACACCCCAACTTAAGGGAAGGCAGGAGGAAAAGGGTGATTAAAAGAATTGTTTGGGCTACCAATACTTTTAAATAACCAAGTAAAACTATTACAAGTCCTCGGGAACAGGTTAGGGGAGGACTGGGTAGGAATTACTCTCTTCCCCCTGAACAACTCACCCCTGAGGAGCCGGAGACCCGGAGCCCTGCAGTCTTGTGTCCGCCTCACGTCGCTGACGCCCCTCGATGACCCTCTCTCCTGGTTCGGATCCCCCCGACCATTCTTCTCGCCCCCTCCTGTCAGTATGTTGCAACTCATTCCTTTTCGCCGATAACTTGGCGTGGGCGGAGTTATGGTTTCTGCCGATGGCCTTTCTTCGGTCGCAGCCACACCTAATTAATGCGACCCATCTTGCAGGTTTTTTTGCCGATAGATTATGCCTTCGCAATGCTGGCCCAATCTTCTTAGTAGGTTACCGCTGACCACCTTTCTCCTAAGCTCATTGCGCGGATGGTGTTGCAATCGTAACAACGCGAAGCAACCCACGAACGTCCCTGCTGATTACTACACCGTAAAATTTTAAGGTCACTCTTGAGATACTCAAGAGGCGAATTGCCGATGCCAAGACTGCACACCATCTCAGTGCACTGCGCAATGACTAGGGCCATCTGTTTTTTTTTGCAAAAAGATCTACGCGGAAGCTAGACTTCGATGTCCTATGTGCACACTTGCAGTCTTTGTGTGAAGAGAGTATGTTGCACGACTGAGCCAATCGGAATTAAGTTCCTCCGATACTGACCGTCCGTGATTCGCGGGCAGGCAAGTAAGACGCGTAACGATTAAAATGATCCAATCACGAAAGTGGTTCTAAACCAAAGTGTTTTGGAACGCAGCTTATCCTTAAATCTTCTGGCGAATAACAGATGCGCCTAGCAATGAGAGGCACCTGAAAAAATCGCGAGTTCAATGACCTGCAGGCTAGACTCTACAGTCATTTGTACAAATACGCCGATAAAAACNCACCTGAAAAAATCGCGAGTTCAATGACCTGCAGGCTAGACTCTACAGTCATTTGTACAAATACGCCGATAAAAACTACACATTTGTTGTCTACTGCCACAGTGGAAGGCGGCAATTGGACACCGTCCACCAGGAGGTGTCAAACACCGTGTGGAAGAATGGCTGAAGTTATATAAACGCACGTGCTTTGAATTCCAGCTTGTCCCAAAATGAATCTGCGAATTATTCAGGTCTCTAGCAATGAGGCATGCGATAAGTGTGCCATCCCGCGATTTCAGGCCTTGGGCACGTAATTTACCTCATCACTGCGAGAAATGTTTTTCCGCCAACAAAATATTTGTTTGTGTAGGGTCGAGAATATATTTAGTAGACCCAACACAATATTAAGTTGACTAAACCAAACTTTAAAAGCAACAAAATTAATTTTTTTCATCTAACCAAATACACGCTTGAATAAGCAAAACATCTGTGTTGGGCTAAAAAAATATACTGTCAACATAACATTTAGTTGACTCAACTGTATTTTTTTCGTTATACCACTCATTTGATTGCTTTCTTGACAATTAGAACAGTATCAGTGTTTGCTACTGCATTTATTGATGCTTAATACTTGTATAAAAATTTCAGTAAAACAAGTTTAGCAGGAAACTGAAAAGTAATGCTGTAAACCTTGAAATATTATTTACCAACTTGTTAAGTATTTAGACTTGTATTAATTTAAAAACATTCCTATTTTCCTAGTGGCCACATTAGTTGAGTTTGACGGGGCGTAGCGGTCGGGCGTAAACGATCNTTTAAAAACATTCCTATTTTCCTAGTGGCCACATTAGTTGAGTTTGACGGGGCGTAGCGGTCGGGCGTAAACGATCTCAGTTCGAATGTCCGTCGAATTTCAGTTTCTTTTATTCTAACCGAAACTGTTTAATGTACGCAAATCCAAACAAATCTTAAGTCGCACCAACCAAATCTTACAGTTTGGTGCAACCAAACAAGAACAACAGAATAATTTTCTTTCAGCAACAAAATATTTAATTGCCACTACACAAACCACTAATAAGTTAATCNACAAGAACAACAGAATAATTTTCTTTCAGCAACAAAATATTTAATTGCCACTACACAAACCACTAATAAGTTAATCGTTTAAATTTATAGATCCTAATTTTATATTAATTTTTTATGCACCTTTATGTATGCATTGTCGTACACGTAATCATTTTCGTTGCTATAAATTTTACAGCTGCACTTGACACATTAGTAAAGTGGGGTCAACTGCAATGCTAGTTTTACATAGTTGGAAGGGCAAAAAATAGTTAGAAAATTTAGTCCTAAGCAGGGATTGCAAAAGAGCTCAGTGACAACTGCCTAATGTAAAACAATTTTATCTCAATTTATTTAACTGTGTCTGATATACAAGTTATGTGCCATGCCATTTTAGGTACTCGTATCTGGGAAGAAAATGAAGAATGGGCTGCAAATTCGTATGGTTGTGCGATTAGGTTGCCAACTTCTCACTACATAATCAGGGCTGGACACCTAATGGATCTGATTAGCACTTTCACACTTGAGAAACGGAGCACCTCACCGATGTTCATTAGGTTTCCTCGGGGTGGTCCCGTGTCGCACACAAGTAGTGTATTCAGTTTCCATTCATGTCGCACTTTAAAGGACGATGATAACCTTCGAGCCCTGCCCAAATACATTCACTCCTAGTTGAAAAATAACATCAAATACATTTNTTAAAGGACGATGATAACCTTCGAGCCCTGCCCAAATACATTCACTCCTAGTTGAAAAATAACATCAAATACATTTGAATGCTGCAACATTTTAATATCTTGCCAATAGTGTGTTGTGGCTTTCGTGAAGGAATATAATAATTGTTTAATATATATAATTCAATTTCGTAATCCATTTACAATACTGCAAAACTCTATGTAGCAATTCCTTTCACATTGGACTGTTATTTTCTACATTATACTTCTGCGTGCAAAACTATAAATACATTATTTTATAAATATCACTACTTTTAGATATAAAATTATTAGAGAGTTTAATTAGAGCACTCTTAACAAAAATCGTACAGTCCAGTACGCCACATAAATTGCCGACAGAGAAGTATCATGATGACAGGCCCAGAAATCTTGCGAATTTTATTTCAAGACAAGCTAGACCTCAAACACATGTACATTTGACTTATTCTTCAATTGGACCTCAGTTTATGAGGAGAAATACCATGCATGAATTTCAGTCAATTACTTACCAGCGAGAAAAAGAGAGCTCTAATAAGGCGTGACCTGCTCTGGAGTGAAAAATATGAACCAGCCAATAAACATCTAAACGAGGGTCGAGTACACAAAGCATTTTGGAGACTTAGCTTATTGCCAAATGAATCCGCGAAATTTCCGGGTCTGTAACCATGGTAACCGCGACGATTTCGCACTTCATGTGACGTTTGGAAAGCAGTTTTGCAATACGCAGTGTGCCGAGACTGCTTTTGAAAGAAAGATAAATTCTCTTTCAACGCCTTGCCGTGATAAAAAAAAGTTAACTGACAGTCGTAGTACACTAAACTGCCATAACGCGGAGAAACCTAGTTCCTTTTTATTTTTTCCCGACAATTTGTCCAATTTTTTTATTTCAAAAAGCTCCGAGGAAGCTGGCCGGAAAATTTTTCTTCTGCTGCGATACGGCGAGAACATTAAAAATGTATTTTCCGCGTCTCCGTCCCGAAATTTGCAGGCAAACAGCGATCGTGCGCGCGCACGATATTAGTTCCGCCGCCCAGAATTCCCTGTCTCAAATTCTGCCGTAGCTCATGAACTTAATTACGCGCGGGATGGATTGGAGATAGCGTGAACCGGGCTTTGTGTAGACGACAACGCCGTTTATTGATAATTAGATCGTGCAAGATGAATGAGGCTGATGAAACGCTGTTCATCATCGCTTGCTACAGGATGGAAATTTAAAGAAATTTTCTTGCCTGTTCGGTATTGGTGGGATGTACTATGTTTGCAATTTCGCCCACAGTTAAATTCGCGCAGACACTTATAGGTGCTTTTTCTTTGGATTTTAACTGTATCCGCCCAAGTTATAATGTAAAATATTTATTAAAAGTTATTATCGCATCTATTATAAGACAATTGTTTTAAAAAAACTGGGCTTAGTGGGCAACTAAGAATGCTTGTCACGAAAAAATTCATTATTTTATATGTGTGAAAAATATTGATCAACTCGTATACATGACTTACAATTAGAATTTCCTTAAATAACAACAATTTTATCCAATTTTTTTTTTAACAAATGCATGACAAAATCACAGTTTTAGTGGTTTTGGGATACGCGAATAATAAAAACTAACTCACTTACAGAAACAAGTTCATTCACTTTGAAATAAGATACCATGAGATACTTAAAAAAATATTTTAAACCACGCTATAAAATTCTTTTGCAATTTTTAAATACTGCTTCAAATAAGGAAGTTTTTATAATTTTTTGATTTGTGGCAATTTATGAATTTTGTAAAATTGATTTTTCTAAACATCTCAAAATGAATTAAGATACGATCTTTAAATCACCTTTATAAAATTTTCTGTAAACGTTTTCGTTAATTTTATTTCTACGTTACAAAACACTAAAATTGTGATTTTCACATGCCATGATGCAAAAACTATGCTATCTAAACATTTTTACGCGAAGAAAGATCACTTAAAAGTAACGCGTACAAGTAGAACGGTATTTCATATAAATTATTAAATAATAAATTTTTTGATGACCAGCACTCTTAAACATTAGAAGGGAAGTAGCCCACGAAAACTTACATGGTATGGTTAACAGGCATAAAGGATGTTCTCGGTAAACTGAGCACTTGCTAAGGCCCTGCTTAAGATATACTTGTATGCGCACTATGTATTCTTCCGCCATGTGTAAAGTTAACACTGCCATGGGCCTGATCACTTTGTTCATCTGTCGGTCAAGTGAAACTGTAATTATCAGCAAAGTAAATATTTTACAAATTTTCTTATTCTTAGATTTTGTATGTATTAAAATATCAGAAATTAAGAAAATAATTTCAGTATTCACAAATGTTTACCCAATACTTTTTATTCAACGCTAAGACGTGGAACTATTTTCCCTCAATCTTTGCCAACTTTACTGAGCGCATAGCAGTTGGTGTACAGGTTAAAATGTACGCAGTCAGGAGCAGTGTCATTTTTCAAAGGTTGATTTCAAAAGNTTAAAGGACGATGATAACCTTCGAGCCCTGCCCAAATACATTCACTCCTAGTTGAAAAATAACATCAAATACATTTTAATGCTGCAACATTTTAATATCTTGCCAATAGTGTGTTGTGGCTTTCGTGAAGGAATATAATAATTGTTTAATATATATAATTCAATTTCGTAATCCATTTGCAATACTGCAAAACTCTATGTAGCAATTCCTTTCACATTGGACTGTTATTTTCTACATTATACTTCTGCGTGCAAAACTATAAATACATTATTTTATAAATATCACTACTTTTAGATATAAAATTATTAGAGAGTTTAATTAGAGCACTCTTAACAAAAATCGTACAGTCCAGTACGCCACATAAATTGCCGACAGAGAAGTATCATGATCACAGGCCCAGAAATCTTGCGAATTTTATTTCAAGACAAGCTAGACCTCAAACACATGTACATTTGACTTATTCTTCAATTGGACCTCAGTTTATGAGGAGAAATACCCTGCATGAATTTCAGTCAATTACTTACCAGCGAGAAAAAGAGAGCTCTAATAAGGCGTGACCTGCTCTGGAGTGAAAAATATGAACCAGCCAATAAACATCTAAACGAGGGTCGAGTACACAAAGCATTTTGGAGACTTAGCTTATTGCCAAATGAATCCGCGAAATTTCCGGGTCTGTAACCATGGTAACCGCGACGATTTCGCACTTCATGTGACGTTTGGAAAGCAGTTTTGCAATACGCAGTGTGCCGAGACTGCTTTTGAAAGAAAGATAAATTCTCTTTCAACGCCTTGCCGTGATAAAAAAAAGTTAACTGACAGTCGTAGTACACTAAACTGCCATAACGCGGAGAAACCTAGTTCCTTTTTATTTTTTCCCGACAATTTGTCCAATTTTTTTATTTCAAAAAGCTCCGAGGAAGCTGGCCGGAAAATTTTTCTTCTGCTGCGATACGGNTTCGCGTCTCCGTCCCGAAAATTGCAGGCAAACAGCGATCGTGCGCGCGCACGATATTAGTTCCGCCGCCCAGAATTCCCTGTCTCAAATTCTGCCGTAGCTCATGAACTTAATTACGCGCGGGATGGATTGGAGAAAGCGTGAACCGGGCTTTGTGTAGACGACAACGCCGTTTATTGATAATTAGATCGTGCAAGATGAATGAGGCTGATGAAACGCTGTTCATCATCGCTTGCTACAAGATGGAAATTTAAAGAAATTTTCTTGCCTGTTCGGTATTGATGGGATGTACTATGTTTGCAATTTCGCCCACAGTTAAATTCACGCAGACACTTATAGGCGCTTTTTCTTTGGATTTTAACTGTATCTGCCCAAGTTATAATGTAAAATATTTATTAAAAGTTATTATCGCATCTATTATAAGACAATTGTTAAAAAAAAACTGGGCTTAGTGGGCAACTAAGAATGCTTGTCACGAAAAAATTCATTATTTTATATTTGTGAAAAATATTGATCAACTCGTATACATGACTTACAATTACAATTTCCTTAAATAACAAAAATTTTATCCAATTTTTTTTTTAACAAATGCATGACAAAATCACAGTTTTAATGGTTTTGGGATACGCGAATAATAAAAACTAACTCACTTACAGAAACAAGTTCATTCACTTTGAAATAAGATACCNTGGGATACGCGAATAATAAAAACTAACTCACTTACAGAAACAAGTTCATTCACTTTGAAATAAGATACCATGAGATGTTTAAAAAAATATTTGAAACCACGCTATAAAATTCTTTTGCAATTTTTAAATACTGCTTCAAATAAGGAAGTTTTTACAATTTTTTGATTTGTGGCAATTTATGAATTTTGTAAAATTGATTTTTCTAAACATCTCAAAATGAATTAAGATACGATCTTTAAGTCACCTTTATAAAATTTTCTGTAAACGTTTTCGTTAATTTTATTTCTACGTTACAAAACACTAAAATTGTGATTTTCACATGCCATGATGCAAAAACTATGCTATCTAAACATTTTTACGCGAAGAAAGAGCACTTAAAAGTAACGCGTACAAGTAGAACGGTATTTCATATAAATTATTAAATAATTAATTTTTTGATGACCAGCACTCTTAAACATTAGAAGGGAAGTAGCCTACGAAAACTTACATGGTATGGTTAACAGGCATAAAGGATGTTCTCGGTAAACTGAGCACTTGTTAAGGCCCTGCTTAAGATATACTTGTATGCGCACTATGTATTCTTCCGCCATGTGTAAAGTTAACACTGCCATGGGCCTGATCACTTTGTTCATATGTCGGTCAAGTGAAACTGTAATTATCAGCAAAGTAAATATTTTACAAATTTTCTTATTCTTAGATTTTGTATGTATTAAAATATCAGAAATTAAGAAAATAATTTCAGTATTCACAAATGTTTACCCAATACTTTTTATTCAACGCTAAGACGTGGAACTATTTTCCCTCAATCTTTGCCAACTTTACTGAGTGCATAGCAGTTGGTGTACAGGTTAAAATGTACGCAGTCAGGAGCAGTGTCATTTTTCAAAGGTTGATTTCAAAAGNTGCATAGCAGTTGGTGTACAGGTTAAAATGTACGCAGTCAGGAGCAGTGTCATTTTTCAAAGGTTGATTTCAAAAGCGCTCACTTTACCCTGCACAGCATTTACCCCTTATTTCTCAGTCAAAAAGTCCCACCATGGTGAACCTGGTTCGATTCTTGGCAGGGTCGCCCCCGGATTTTTTCATGTGGGAATCATGCTGGAAAATGCCGCTGGTCGGCGAGTTTTCTCGGGGATCTCCCGTTTTCCCCGCCCTTGCATTCTGGCGCTGCTCCATACTCACCTCGCTTCACCCTCATAGGATCTCAAGACCCCGATGTTAAGAGCCACCCGAACGTTTCCGCTCTCCAGTCTCAGTTAAAAAGTCAGCACACGACACGTACTAACCTAGAGAGCGGGAGTCATGGTGTTAAGGCACTGGAGTTAAGTTGAGTTGAGAGATTTGGACGGCTCTTAACAACGAGGTCTTGAGAGCCGATGATCGTGAAATGAGGTGAGAATGGAGCTGTACCAGTAAGCAAGGGGGGGGGGAACGGGAGATCCCCAGAGAAAACCCACCGACCAGTGGTATCGTCCGGCGCGATTCCCACTTGCGAAAATCCGGGAGTGACCAGGCCGGGGTTTGAACCCGGTTCGCCTTGGTAGGAGGCGAGCAGTCTAACCGCCCAGCAACCACGGCCTCTTAAACACTGTACTAGAATTCGTGAGTATCCCGGTTTCGATTCCCGGCCCAACCATTCTAATTTCGGTTTTATCGCGGTAATAAAAATTCACT
>NQII01000463.1:71073-88129 GCA_002778355.1 Clitarchus hookeri | reverse complement strand
TAACACGTAAGACACTTTTTAGCGAATGTTGTCAGCTATCATTCAAAACTTTAAAATAAGCGAGACTTTTTTTATACATCACTGTTCTCACGAATTTACTTCATAGTTCTTTAAAATATACTGATTCAATAAGTTGCAAGATTTTTCACTGACCAAATTATTGTATTCTGCTAATTGACTGATCAAAAAAGTAACAAAACAACTGATTCGATAACAGATTGAAGAAGTTTAAAATGTTAGCTTTTGTATTAGTACAATAATTACTGATAAATCTGTCATTTTAAAATAACAGGTTCATTTTGTACAATTTAAAAAAAATGAAATTTTGGCAGTTTTGTTGAGATTTTTTCTTTGTTTGTATCATATTTGAACAAATTTATTCTATAAAATACAAATTAATTTCTTAATTAAATAATAAAAGGCTCCACGAAAGAGAAACAATCTGGCTGGGGTCCTTGAATATTTTTGTGTACTGCGCATGCGCTTTTGGGTGGCCAACGGTTATTGCTGCGCGCGCATTCGCGTTTCATCGAGCTCTGTATTGTAAATATCTTGCATCTGAATCGTAGGCGACGGTTGTACAGACCTAAAACAGAAGGTAAACAAACGTTATTTCAGTTTACACCAACGTGCAATAATATAGAACGCTAGTGAAATAAGTGATATTATCAAGAGGAGTAAATAAATAAGCTAGTTAAGCTGCCACGATCAAGGCTCTTTGCAGATGCGAGGGAATGATGCTTTGAGGTCATACATGTGTGGAAATTGTATATTGGAAAATTACCAAACACATTTGTGACGCTATTGATTGATGAGATGTGATGCAGATCCGGAGGTATCATATTATCTGTTCAGTGAATGTAAATAACAGTGTAAAGGTGACGTCGACATTAGCGAGTTTCGTAAACCAACAACAACTTTATGAATTGCAGTTCTGTCGTTTATTATGTTAAATGAACTTTATTCTTTGATATATTGCAGTTTTTTTTATAGTAAACGAGCATTGATAAATTCAATTGTGAATCCAATACATCAGTCTTCGGAAAATGAAAATTNAGTTTTTTTTATAGTAAACGAGCATTGATAAATTCAATTGTGAATCCAATACATCAGTCTTCGGAAAATGTAAATTTTTTTTCTGTAATACGATGTCTTTTATTCAGTTGGTAGAACGGTGTCTGCACTTTTGTTTCCTGTATTTTTTTTTCCGCTCCAGCCGAAGAAGTGACTGCATTCCAGGCACGCGGTGTGATTGTGAATCGGTGCGTACCACTTTTGTTACTTTTGTAACATACAGGAATAATATTACTATCCTATCAATATAATATATTAAGTATATTATGCATAAGCGTTATCGAGGGATGCTTTTTTTTTTACACAAGACTGTGTTCCTTTTACACGTCTTGTGTGTACATTTAAAATATGTAACTTTATGCTTAAGCTAGGTTAAAAGCTGCATTATAAATGGGGACAATGCGATGTCAGTTTCATAAGTAAATAATGATTGATAACTGCGAAAAATATAGCAATCAACAGAATGCGTATTTCTTGTTTGGTAATTAAGATTAGCGGCGCAGGGTAAAATACAATTTTTTTTCTCGGAAGTGGTACTTTAAGGGAGTACTAATGTTCTCAAAAGTATTCTTAAAACAGCCATATGTGAATTATCACTACATACTAACAAACGCGGTAGTGAAGATCAGGGGAATTGAGGGGTAAATACAATAAAAATTGCTGTTAAAAAAAAGTAAAATAGCACAAATCGAAAAATGTGTTCACGAAGAGAACAGAACAAGCTTTTCCTGCACTTTAAAGTGACAGAGGATTGCAGGTCAGTTAAAAATAACCTGGTAAGGAAACGACGCAGAAATTGTCGAAGATTTCCTAACCTGTGTTTAAACTAACCTAGTAGAAAAGATAAACTGCCTCTGCTCTTTCACCTAACCTAGTTAGAAAAATATGCAGTATTTTGTCAGGTTCCTAACCTAACATGACCTAACCTAGTATAAAACCGTGAATAAGCTGATCCTGCACTTTAAACTAACTTACATTGCGGATGACTTCAAACTAATATAGTAAAACAGGAAATAAGCAAACTCTACATTTAAACTAACCTACTTAGTAAAAAATGTAAAAACCAACCCAGCACAGCAAGACACTTCAAACGGTTTAAAATATTTCCATTTGTGTTATTTTATGTCTTTTTAACAATGATAGGTACTGCCTTCACCCCAGAATTTCCATGCTCGCAACTCTCACCACAAAAATGTGATTATTAGCGTGTAGAGAAAATTCACTAACACCCTTTTAGGGAATAATAAAGCAACGTTAATAATCGCAGATAATACAGTTTCCGCGCAATGTTATTTCGTGCCGTGCTCCCACTATACGTTTTGCAATTAATTTCACACAGCAGCATGTAATTTCGCACTCGCCAACGCACAGAGCTGTGTATCCTGCCACTTTGGTTTGGCTATCAACGACGAAGCCTTTACTGCCCACTGAAAGATACCTCATTTCACTCGCTAAACAATATGATCAACAAATATACAAAATATGATGACTTGGACCATCTAATTGCGCCAATTTTAAACCGGAATACTAGTTCGCGCAAAATTTAGTACCTTCTCAAATACGCTTCTCCCTTCAAATTGCGTTGTAAAGGCAGGGAAATGGCGTCAAACAACCCCACTTCGCAGACTGTATAGGGCAATTTAGGCATTCGCAACGCCATTCTCCACCTCTCCCCTCTGCAGTCAATTTTACATTCGAGAAAGATCCAATTTTTTACCTTTCACGGTCAACTAGCATATTGTTGTTAATTTACTGTGTTACTCTGTGGATACAATTAGTTATATATTTATTATTAAGTTAATGAAGTCTGAAGGCAATAGTAACCAATGACAGTATGAAAAAATTCGTGAAATACATTAAAAAAAATGTATTAGGTTAAGCCAGGTTAGTATGACTTGTTGAATAACTATTTTCATCGAGTNCGTGAAATACATTAAAAAAAATGTATTAGGTTAAGCCAGGTTAGTATGACTTGTTGAATAACTATTTTCATCGAGTCATCCTGACCTAACGAAACTTAAATCTAGATAATAGAGGGCTTGGCCAGGAGCATTCGCACATTGAATCTGGGGCACCAATTTCGTTTACTATTTTTTTTATTCTCGTTGCCAACATAACAATGTACATTCAGCAGCATCTCATGACCTGATTTGGAACTATTCAAATGGCAACATTGACTGTTTTCATTCGGGTAATGTTTGTAACAGTGCCTGTCCAAATTTGGAGAATAATTCGGCCACACTATAGCCCTATATTTATTACTGACCCTAAGTGCAAATGAAGTTTAAATCTATGTTTCAGTGTATTCATTACATATCAAGTATAACTTGTTCTATATCTCTGTAGGCCCTACATACATGTACTTTCAGAAGATTTGAAGGACATAATAAACTGAACCGAACTGAACTGAAGTTACAAAGGTTATAATAGCCTTTCTCAAAAGTAGGTTAATTACATGCTCCGTACTTCTGTTTGTATAGTGGTTTACTCTGTCTCAACTACGAAGGCCGTTTTTTGGCAGTTCTGCAAAAGTAGCACCAATGTTTCCTTCCGCCATTAGCTGATGTGTCAAGCAGGAACCCTATTGTTTATTTTCTTGGTGAAATTTTCAGATAATCCACTTGTAATTGCAATGATTGAATTTGCATTAACTGCTAACAAATCTTGTGGTTTATTGATGAATTTCTGCCCCAAAAATTCTAGGTTATGGAAGTAAAAATAGAATGCATGCATAAAATAAATTATTATTTGGAATTAAACAAATATGAAAGGCAATATATTGAAATCTTAGCACCCCTAAAAAAAATACGATCAGAAACAAGCATTTATGCAGCAAGGGTTTGGACATCACTCTTGCAGTATTTTTTCAACAACGTGCAGTCTGTTACACAATTTTACACTAACCATTTTCCGAGGTGATACATACTCACTGCTGTAACCTCTAGGACATATGTAACATTTCCAGCTGGCACTCATGTTTGTAACACCAAACTTTAAAGCACGGTATAATTTATTATTTACGGCGAATTCGTCTTGTTGATTTTTAGATGGTAATTGTGGTTCTTCTCATGTTGTGATGTCAGTTTGAACGTAACAGTATACATGTCAAGCCTGGAAATAGTAGGAATTCAAGGAACTCCAAACAGCGGAAAGTAACTCATAGTAATAAGTATTTTGCTAATAAAAGTGGTGTCAGCTCGCTAACTATTGATTTATCAGCATAAGTAACAACGAACAAGTCTCGAAAGCAATTTTTCGGATTTTATTTAACCAAAACAGCTATGAGTTTGAAATATTTTGCTTGGAATACAGGTAAAATTTCATTAAAAAATACCTACGCATGTGCCACTTGTTTTGTTTCATTTGTGTAATACAGTAACAAGACACCTAATGCCACTTTATGTATTACAAATGAGGAGTTTGGTGTGTAGGGGATCCGTTAGAAGGAACAGAGATAAAATGAGTGCCATGAAAACGGCCCAGCGGTTGATTACAGGTCGAACAGAAATTACTAGTGAGCAGAATCTCACTACACAGCAATATGTTACTTTTAAATGTTTATAAAAGCTCGCGGAAAACATAAAACTTGAAGTATTTGTTCATATATATTTTTATTTTACACGCACACAATCAGTCTTGGCTAATTAGATGAGCCTTGGACAGCGCTTCAAAATTCACCAACAAATAGCAGCACAGTTGGTTGCTTATTCATGACGTACACCCAAAACAATTTGGGTTTTGAAATAAATTTTGTCAATTAATGTGAAAATATTTTTTAAATGTCGTACGACTGTTCAGCAACCTTATCGAAATAAAATTAAATATGTATCAGGCGAAGAGGGCGCTGAAGTGGACTGGCGAGACGAGGCCTTTTTAAACTGACACATTATTTGAACACTAATTTTAGCTTGTACTCTTAATGACAGCTGTTTTGTGACCACGTAAAACTAACCATACTAACAAGTTGACCAATTTGTCTGAGAACTCTTTCCTACCCTCATATTTCTCCCTGTTCTGTCTAGCGCTTTCAGAATAGCTAACTTGATATTCACTTTCATTCCCTCGAGCCTCAGCTGATAAANCTCCCTGTTCTGTCTAGCGCTTTCAGAATAGCTAACTTGATATTCACTTTCATTCCCTCGAGCCTCAGCTGATAAATAATTTACAATGTGGTGTGTTGCTAGTTCCGTTTTTGACATGTTATATACTGGCTGTCAAAATCCTGGAAAGCAGAAAACCCCAGCGTGTATTTCGTGTTGTTTTTTATTATAGTATGTTGTGGAATAAATCTTAAGAATATATTATAAGTATATATTGCCTTTGAACTTGCCCCTATTCTGCTATTCACTCTTATTTGTGTTCTGAAGTAAACAAAAGTTGCTGTATGACTTCGCCAGACCAGCACCTGATTGGCTCCATTAGCACTGCCCGCTTTTGCTCTGCTTTCAACCGGCAATCTAGAGTACATACAGCGTCATCAAAACTGTAATGCGTAACGATTAAACATGAAGCCATGACTGGCGTCGCCCGCTTGGTAACTCGTGAATCAACTGTACGTCCATGTCGTCTGCTGATATAATTGTAATGACATACATAAAACAATGAGTGTTGTGTCTGTAAAATGCGTGAATGTTGTTTATTTTAATATAACGTATCCTTGTGGATAAATTGACTACTAATTTTACTGATACACGAAAGATAAAATGGAACCATTTCTCGCGCCTTATCTTTGTGCACGGCTGCTGTTAGCCAATGAAAAAATTGCGTTACCATGAGTTTTGTAGTATGATTTAAAATACGTTATTAGTGTTGTTTTATCGAAAACATGATATAGTTCTTTGCACCCCAGAAAAATGGTAAATTATAAAAAATTGTNATAAAATGGAACCATTTCTCGCGCCTTATCTTTGTGCACGGCTGCTGTTAGCCAATGAAAAAATTGCGTTACCATGTGTTTTGTAGTATGATTTAAAATACATTATTAGTGTTGTTTTATCGAAAACATGATATAGTTCTTTGCACCCCAGAAAAATGGTAAATTATAAAAAATTGTNATTATTAGTGTTGTTTTATCGAAAACATGATATAGTTCTTTGCACCCCAGAAAAATGGTAAATTATAAAAAATTGTGAATACTGCTTCAAAAACATTTATTCAAGGAATCCCACAAATCTTGGGAGAGTTTGGCATACGAAAAATTTCCGCCGTTAGGTGACATTTAAGCAAAATTTTCAGCTACGAGAAGAATCAAAGAGAAATATTTTACTTCGTTACGAGAAAAACTAGTACACATGCGACACTAGCGCGTATCTAGTGGCGAAAATTTTCGTTTGTCAAACTTTTAAAATTGATATTCCTAACGTGTCGTAGACATAAGGTGGATTCACACGGTCGCAGATCACGCCGAGCCAACAGCCAATCAGAGCGCTTCTCGCCACTTCGGCGTGGTTCGCGTTGTCTGCGCAGGAAAAGTCGAGCCGATCTCAACTTTTCGACGCGCAAACCACGCAAACAACGCCGAATAGTGAAAACGAATCCTTACCGAAGATACCCGAAGTCCAGGTTCTACGGTCTTACAACATCGACTTTTAAAAAAATTGTGGCATATTTAAACATAATATTTACTCCATGAGCACCGTGTCAATATACAATAAAAATCATGTAGTTTTTCTCATTATATATTGTAAAATTTGTAGAAACATGGGCTTGGTTACATAGATTTTCATTTTGATGGTGGTAGCACAGTAGATTTGGTTTATGTGGCGTTCACGAGTGTTATTTAATACCACTTGCATTTTCATTAGTATTGGCATGAATCTGTTTATGAAGTAGTCTTACATCTACGTGATTATGATTCTTGTTCTCCTAAATATAATTGTGTGATGAAATAACTGTGTGTAAATAACGCAATCAATAATTTTNTGATTATGATTCTTGTTCTCCTAAATATAATTGTGTGATGAAATAACTGTGTGTAAATAACGCAATCAATAATTTTTCCCAGAAAGAGTAGATCAGTATTAAAATTAATACAAAAATAATCTGGTGTGGTCATCCCCATTGCCACCAACATANTCCCAGAAAGAGTAGATCAGTATTAAAATTAATACAAAAATAATCTGGTGTGGTCATCCCCATTGCCACCAACATAACAAAGTGAGAATTGTGATAATTTGTAGTCCACTCTGTGTTCTAACGTTGGCAGTACCGTAGAACCGACTTTGGCAAATATAAGGTTCTCTCGTTATACCGTTGAGTTGCGACTCTGTTCTTGTATACTCCTTGGCCAAGGCNGACTTTGGCAAATATAAGGTTCTCTCGTTATACCGTTGAGTTGCGACTCTGTTCTTGTATACTCCTTGGCCAAGGCAAGAAAAAATGGCAACCATATGATTTTTTGAGTTTTTACTACATTACAAGTACGCGATGACTAAAACCATGTAAATAAAAGGGATGCGCATTCAGTACCACGCAATTCCAAATCTCTAAGTGATATGTTAAGTAAAATAAAACTGTATAATAACTTCGTGTTTGTGTATTAGATATTCCACAGTTTAAATAATTATAATTCTAAATTAAAAATACACTCTTATACGTTTACGTTTTTCATCGTGAATAATATGAAATAAAGGCGATATTTGCATCGATAAGAATGGTTTCGTGGACATTAACTTCGATCTGCAACTGCTAACATAAAACCAAATAATAATATGGATTTATATTATATATTTAATAATACAATATAATACATATTCAATATATTGTTATTATTAAGTTTATTTAATTTATGTGTTTTAATTTAAACACACTGAAAAACATAATATAACATTTTATTTTTACGTATATATTTAAAATAAACAAAATTTACACATGCGAATAATTATAATAACTTTATATGTTAACTAGGGGTGTGCGAATAGTGGATTTGATGTTAGAATATTTTCGAATAAAATAGTAAAATTTTCGAATAACATGTCAATAGTTTCGAAGTCGAATAGCTACTAGTAAACATTTGATTTCAGTTATATATAATAAAAATAACCATAACTGATCATACAACAAACTGTTCCCCCACAAATAATACTTGTATCATTAAGTCCAGTATATCATGTATACAATATGGTTTGCTGTTTATTGAACTTAAAAAGTATGATACAAAATAATATAACCATTAATAAATAATGCACTTTATATCAATATATGCATAACATATTTTTTGCATGAAATATGAAAATATGAGACAAATAAATTGTGACAAAATTATGATATTTTGCATGAATTTTCATTGCAGGGAGGAATTGAAATTTTTTTGGTCATCAGAAAATAGCCCAAAGTTCTTTGCAGAAAAATGAAATCTTTATCGGCAAAGGAAACTCTTTCCTTCGTGTTACAGTTTTATTTTCAGCTATCATCAGTTTTGTTTTTAGTGCTCATCCTTGTTTACGACATGCGTGATGCCTTGAAGTTTAATATGCGTATTTTCGCGGTTGCATTGGTACTACATTCTGCAAACGCAGCGGTTTGGCGCTTGCGGTTTCTGTGCATTTTGCTAACGAAATGCACAGAATTTGTAGATGTTTGCAATTTACTGCAACCGTGATCCTTAGTTGGTAGCAGTATGAGGTTATCGTAAGTTGTACATTTTATGAAACACTATGTTAATGCAAACGTTTCGTTGTGAACGCTTGCAACCGTCTTGAGACAAATTTAACTTGTACGGCCCGCTACTACTGGCGCTGTTAGTTCGCGTTCAGCCCACCACACCTATGATGCGACGCCATGTTTGTATTGTTGGTTTCCAGTCCACATCGATTTTCTGTGGTCCATCGCGTTGCTGAATCATGACATAAACGATGTTCATCAATTGTATACTTGTGAATATGTTTGCAGAATAAAATGTTATAATTCCCCGATTTTCCAAAAATATTCTTTCTGTTTGTTACACGGGGTCGTGTGATATTTGGATGAAAGCGATACAAAGACGTTTTTGTTTTGGTAGTGAACAACCGCGGTAACATAACATTTTCATGCTTATTTCTTCGTACTTTGGCAAATATAAGGTTCTCTCGTTATACCGTTGAGTTGCGACTCTGTTCTTGTATACTCCTTGGCCAAGGCGAGAAAAAATGGCAACCATATGATTTTTTGAGTTTTTACTACATTACACGTACGCGATGACTAAAACCATGTAAATAATAGGGATGCGCATTCAGTACCACTCAATTCCAAATCTCTAAGTGATATGTTAAGTAAAATAAAACTGTACAATAACTTCGTGTTTGTGTATTAGATATTCCACAGTTTAAATAATTATAATTCTAAATTAAAAATACACTCTTATACGTTTACGTTTTTCATCGTGAATAATATGAAATAAAGGCGATATTTGCATCGATAAGAATGGTTTCGTGGACATTAACTTCAATCTGCAACTGCTAACATAAAACCAAATAATAATATGGATTTATATAATATATTTAATAATACAATATAATACATATTCAATATATTGTTATTATTAAGTTTATTTAATTTATGTGTTTTAATTTAAACACACTGAAAAACATGATATAACATTTTATTTTTACGTATATATTTAAAATAAACAAAATTTACATATGCGAATAATTATAATAACTTTATATGTTAACTAGGGGTGTGCGAATAGTGGATTTGATGTTAGAATATTTTCGAATAAAATAGTAAAATTTTCGAATAACATGTCAATAGTTTCGAAGTCGAATAGCCACTAGTAAACATTTGATTTCAGTTATATATCATAAAAATAACCATAACTGATCATACAACAAACTGTTCCCCCACAAATAATACTTGTATCATTAAGTCCAGTATATCATGTATACAATATGGTTTGCTGTTTATTGAACTTAAAAAGTATGATACAAAATAATATAACCATTAATAAATAATGCACTTTATATCAATATATGCATAACATATTTTTTGCATGAAATATGAAAATATGAGACAAATAAATTGTGACAAAATTATGATATTTTGCATGAATTTTCATTGCAGGGAGGAATTGATTTTTTTTGGTCATCAGAAAATAGCCCAAAGTTCTTTGCAGAAAAATGAAATCTTTATCGGCAAAGGAAACTCTTTCCTTCGTGTTACAGTTTTATTTTCAGCTATCATCAGTTTTGTTTTTAGTGCTCATCCTTGTTTACGACATGCGTGATGCCTTGAAGTTTAATATGCGTATTTTCGCGGTTGCATTCGTACTACATTCTGCAAACGCAGCGGTTTGGCGCTTGCGGTTTCTGTGCATTTTGCTAACGAAATGCACAGAATTTGTAGATGTTTGCAATTTACTGCAACCGTGATCCTTAGTTGGTAGCAGTATGAGGTTATCGTAAGTTGTACATTTTATGAAACACTATGTTAATGCAAACGTTTCGTTGTGAACGCTTGCAACCGTCTTGAGACAAATTTAACTTGTACGGCCCGCTACTACTGGCGCTGTTAGTTCGCGTTCAGCCCACCACACCTATGATGCGACGCCATGTTTGTATTGTTGGTTTCAAGTCCACATCGATTTTCTGTGGTCCATCGNTGGTTTCAAGTCCACATCGATTTTCTGTGGTCCATCGTGTTGCTGAATCATGACATAAACGATGTTCATCAATTGTATACTTGTGAATATGTTTGCAGAATAAAATGTTATAATTCCCCGATTTTCCAAAAATATTCTTTCTGTTTGTTACACGGGGTCGTGTGATATTAGGATAAAAGCGATACAAAGACGTTTTTGTTTTGGTAGTGAACAACCGCGGTAACATAACATTTTCATGCTTATTTCTTCGTAAAGCGATACAAAGACGTTTTTGTTTTGGTAGTGAACAACCGCGGTAACATAACATTTTCATGCTTATTTCTTCGGCTGCAAACAATAAGAATGAAGAAATATATCCTACTTCCGTAAATGCTACAGTGAAAGTAAATGTGTGTGACGGTTTTTCTTAATAATCCTGGTTTTCATCATGTTTATAAACCAGTTACTCGATAACATAGCCGATGTAGACAAACTCGCTCGGATAGTTTATTTGCCGCCGTATCAATTGGGAAAAATTCATAAAAACGACCAGTTATCATGATTAGCAATGGTCCAGCTCTAACTCGCCGCCAATCTCTCATAGGCCTCGGAAAGGCCGCGCTGTCACGAGACCAGGAACCGAAGTTCCCATAACTCGTTTAGTGGGTTTGCAACAAAAATGCAACCCGACAGACTTGCGTCAAATCATTTAGCCGGCGGCGGGCTGCTGTGTATATGTTTTAGCTGGGCTCCAGGCCCGTATCTATAGCTGTGAACACTGTTGCTATCTTAATAAATTTATATGTAGGTGTTATCGGCGAGTTACTGAAGCTCCCCACCAGTCTATCGACTGGCGTGTTGTAGTGGAATGAATGTTTACATGAACGACTTCAAGTGAGCAGATATAGTATAATGTAAAGCAATTAACCACTTCAGATGGGAATGTAAATTATTCACAATTTTCAGAAGATATTCCAAGTTGGAATGCGAATATTTCGTAAATTGCTAATAGCAAATATTTGAATTTTTGAATATTCGCACACCCCTTACATAAATATTTATTAAGTTTTGCGATGTCTAGTTTTTTTTTTTTTTTTTAAAGTAACGAGTAATGTTACATGAATTGTAGTTTCGTTTCAAGAACTGAAATGTCTCCAAAATTCAAAATCAACCATATCTGCAGATTTTCAATGCAGTATCTATATTCTTGGGGTTAAAATGTGTAGATATATGCCCACATACTCGTGTGACTCTTTTAATCCTAATCTATCGCGAGTCTTACTACGGCCATTTCGCAGAAGTTCCCACTAGTTGGAAGGAATTGCAGGTACGCAGATAACGCAGAACAGCTGCAAACGTGTGAATCGCTACCCCCAAAATTCGCTCGGTCTAAGATCTGTCTGCTCGGCTTTGTCTGCGGCCGTTTGAATACACCTTTAAGCCTGATTCACATTTACGCCGATCGCGCCAAACAGACAGAGCATACAGAACCGATGATTGTTTACGTGTAAGCAGATTTTATGGGTATCCATTTTACTGTTGAATTCGTGAGTTTTAACGCCAAGATTGTAGACAACAAACTAGATGCTGTCGTCTTTCTACTATAGCTTATTAATTCCATTATAGTGCGATTTATTTACTAAATTATTTTCAAGAGATCGTAATTTTATTTTTAAATTAAAAAATATTTTATATTTTAGTGCTACCTTTCGGTTTATTTTCAAAATACGTTTATTTAATACAAATATTGAATTAAATTAACGTGTTTATTCACGTATTTCATTATAAAAACGTACATTTTACTATTATAAACATTTACATCAATATACGTCGATTATCCAAGAAATTAGTAGCATCAAATATGTGAACCAGCTGACTTCTGGGAAATATCGGCGACGTCTGCTTTTTCCGCGAGCAGAACATTTCGGCGTGAGCTCAACTTTTCTGTGCGACTTGTGGGGAAACTGAGGACGGCTTCCGATTGGCTGCTCTAGTTTTTCGCTCTGTCTGTTCTGCGTGATCAACGTACATGTGAACCGGGCATTAACCTAACCTGCATGCCGCCAGTAAACAAAGAAGAGCATACCATAGATATTGTAAACGAGAAAATACGTTCACTTCTGGAGAGTATGTAGTTCGCACGCCCACCGCACCACAAGCGTTACATGTATTGTATTTACAATCCAATAATGCGTGTCACAGTGCCGTGGTTTCACCATCTCAAGTCACGTTATCATCTATGGAATTGCTAGACCGTGGCATGTTTTCGTAAACATTCAGACATTTTGTCAAATTTTTAGTTACTTTGAAACAAAATATTTCTCAATTTCTGAGGTTAGTTCGGATTCATAAAATAATGTGTTCACTAGCATAAATACTTTCATAATATAAAGTCTTAACGGAAAAATAATGTGAGAAAAAAAACCCATTCTTTTGCATAGGCTTTTGCCGCAACCTAAATAACAGTTGTTTGTTAACATAAAGTTCGTTAAATTCGTGCTTTACTGTATAAAGTGACAGAACGTTTACAAATAAAAATTAAGGCATTCAAAAAAATCATAACGACACGTGGCGGCAGGTATGTTAAACTTGCATTTAATGTTAGGGAGTATCTGTTTATATGCCCCTGGAACAACATAATTTAGATTTTTACTACCGGTTTTGAGGTAGATATTTCACAAGTAAATGTTTGTTACGAATAAATTTTGGTTTCATAAAGAATATGGGACCAATATTATACCGATATATGATGACGTAAATTTATGTTTTCAGTGTCATTGTACGTAAATTTTTTTAATATTTTTTACATAGAATGTGTGTTGGGGCAGTACAAAACAATTATTTGATTGGAAAAATGGCACACGCGGGACCAATATGAGTTTCCACTACACACACACCTACAAACACATATAATAAAAACCATATCCCACCCCCCTCTATTGTTAAATCACGTTAATACGGTTTTGTAGAACCTATTGGCACTTCTTGTAATTGCAATGTTGCACTGCAGTTGGTGGTTGTGTTATAGTTAAAGTATTTATAATATCCACCTACTTGCTTTGTTTTCCAAATAATTATAGAATATTAAAAAAAGTTTTATTTCTAACTTAAGTGAGCTTTAAATAATAAACATTGCGTTTTTTCAAGAAAAAAAAAAGTATTTTTAACATGGAACACAGGGAAAAGTTAAGGGAATTCTTATTTGAGAATCGTGTAGCCACCGTTTTTGATGAAATATTTTCATATAAAAAGATGATCAATCTAGATGGTGCCTACTAATATAGGCATGTTATTACTACAGTAATGTACTTTGAGTATATTTTTTGTAAGTTAGTCTGTAGATGAAGTCAGTGAAAGCATTTCCATTTCAATTTTTAATTGATTTGTAAATTTTGCAGGAAGGAACAGATTTGGAACTCTATGTTTCACAAAGGCGGCAGGGTACCAGCAAATGCATAAATCCGTACTTGTGTGTCAGGAAGGCAGGAGCCTGTTAACAAGTTCTGTGTAGTGACAGACAGTCATGTCATTGCAAGCATTTAAAATGCTTTTAGCACACACTTCAAGTTTCGTTATGTGTGCAACGTGCCATTCTCGAAATATTTCTATCATTTTATCATTTTATAGAACGTTTTCTTTACTGCATTTCCGATGGCAAATGAAAGAATTTCAATACGTCCCTTAATGCAAAAACTTCTTATATAGAGTTGTGATTAAGTCAGTGTCAACTAAATAGAAGTTGAAATGGTTTGTGAACAATTTTTTTTATAAATATGGAGCTGTGAATATCTGTGTATTGTTTTTATTGTGAAGGGAATGAATTTCAGTATG
This sequence comes from Clitarchus hookeri, assembly GCA_002778355.1. Taxonomy (NCBI): domain Eukaryota; kingdom Metazoa; phylum Arthropoda; class Insecta; order Phasmatodea; family Phasmatidae; genus Clitarchus; species Clitarchus hookeri. Next base: position 73,668 of record NQII01000463.1, on the reverse strand, counting down.
GCGCTAAATGCAAAAATTTCTCATATAGAGTTATGATTTAGTCAATGTTAACTATATAGAAGTTGAAGTGGTTTGTAAACAATCTGTTTTTTTTTTGTAAATGTAGAATGTGAAATATATGTGTATTGTTTTTTTATAGAATGTATTCTAAACGTCGAAGGATATAATTTCAATACATCATCACGTGCAAAAATTTCTCATATAGATTTGTGATCAAGTGACTGTCAACTCTATAGGAGCTGAAATGGTTTGTAAACATCTGTTTTTTTTAATATAGAACTGTAAACGTCTATGTGTTGTTCTATTTTTCCACCACCTCTAATATAAATATTTAATTTAATGATGGCATTACATTGAAAATATTTTAATAGTGTTAGATTTTTGGGGACAGTAACAGCTAACAATACTTTATATAGTGTACAATTTTTATAAAAACATTACACTTCTCCCACTCATGTACCTAAATAAATATACCTCAAGGTGGGAACTGCAATTTGATTTTAATCCCCTCCCCCCCTTTTAAGAATTATAAATAGCTTTGTAATTGGAATGTGATTTTTAAAAAAATTACAGTTACCACGGAAGTGTAGCTACTGTAATAATGCCTGGATAAGCACATCGTTTTGGATATTTCTATAGATTTTGTGGTTTTTATATCTGACTTAATAAAAATGTTATATCGATATATGAAAATAATTATATTAATCAACTGCAATGTGTGATGGTCTGGAAAATTCAGGTATCTAGTCTCTTATCAAATGCCATTGAAATGTAATCAGTTAATTTTTCACCTTTTGATACATACTTACATATGCACTGCTGAAGAAAATATTTGTAGCTGTTGAGTTACTTAACGATCAATGATTATATTACATAAATAATAGGAATCACTGTGTTTTCTGTTAGGACTATTTGTAAATATTGATTTACATCAACAAATCGGCGATTTCACTGCAGATTTAACAAAGTAATTTTTTTTTCTAAATTGAGCAAACGTTTGTAAATGCTTCTATAAATTAATACAGTAAAACCCTTTAAAGAAGTGCCCTTTTAAGACGTGTTCCTGCTTAACACGTAGTAACTATTTGCTAATAAATCAGTCACTATACTACTGATTTATCACCACAAATTGCTTATCTTTCAGCTGTACTAACTAGTTTAAAAGTTACGTTTCACAAATGAGGTGGTGAACTAATAAGTTGTTGGCAGAAATTACTATTCTTCCTGTTGAACAAACTCTTTGCGAAAGTTACTATTAACTAATAAAATAGTGCCGAGACTACCACTTTATCAGCAGAAATTACTGCTCTATAAGTTAAATAAACTGTTTTTTAATGTTACCATTCACTAATGAATTTGTGATTAAACTACTAATTTTTCTGCAAAAGTTATTGTTATGTCAGCTGAATAAACCATTTAAAAAAGTTACTATTCATTTATGAATTAGTAATTTCCACTACAAATTTATTGCAAAAGTTACTGTTCTTTCAGATAAATGAACTGTGTTGTAAAGTTACTATTCACTATTAAATTAGTGATCACTCCACTAATTCAGCAGTAGAAATTGCTGTTATTTCAAATAAATAAACTGATTTTAAAGTTGCTATTAACAAATGATTAGTGATTACACTACTAATTTTTCTGCAGAAATTGCTTTTCTGTCAGCTGAATTAACGGTTATAAAAAGTTACTATTCACCAATAAAGTAGTCATTTCCATTACTAATTTACCTGAAAAAGTGATTGTTTTTCAGCAGAATGAATTGTGTTAAAAAGTTACTATTTACTAATAAATAAGTGATTATACTACTAATTTATCACGATAAATCACTGTTATTTCTATTGAACAAACGTTTAGTAAAAGTTACTATTCACTTCTGAAACAGCAAAAAAAAAAGCATACTGGCATTGAAAATTGCAGTTTTGACTGTTGAAGCAACTTTTGATACCGTTTATGTTCACCCATTAACCAGTTGAATGAACTAATTTATCACTGTTTGAATAAGTTGATTTATTTCACTGATGTAATAAGTAGTTTTCCACTAATTCTGGATGGAACAGTTTTAACTTATTGGTTCAGTGAAAATTCACTGTCAATCAGTGAATATTCACTAGTTCTGTTTAAGAGTGTAATCTCTATATTAAATTGAATTTTTAATGAGGTTAACTCTTTCAGCACTCGGCGAAACTACCCAGCAAACTTATAGCTTATAACAAGGTAGATGTGAAACATCCACGCACGTGTGAGTACAGGAGATTATTTCATTGGCCGCTTCTTATTACTATCGCCATGTCTTCTGCTCGCTCGTCCACACAGAGTTCACTAGATGCACCGTTAACAGGTCATTAATGTCGTACTTTTTCAAAGGGCGTGGCCGTATTCACATCAGCCTATGACGAGAGCGAGCGGAATAAATAATGTTTTTCAAGCTCATTCGCGTATTTCATGGTCGAGTGGTGTTTTCTGAGGGACAGATTTCTCATCTTATGCCCCTTTGTTTCTATAATTCACGACAACACTGATTATGTGACTGTATGAGACTTTAAAGGGTGTGAATTATAAATAAATGATTGCCCGTTTGGCGAAACTGAAATG
>NQII01000463.1:0-71067 GCA_002778355.1 Clitarchus hookeri | reverse complement strand
GGGGGGGGGGGGGGGGGGGCAATTCCTCTGATGTGGGCGTACCCACTCACCGATTGGCTGCGCGAGGTTCTGTGTCGCGTCTTGTGTCTGATTGGCTTCTGCGTGCTGCGAAAGCCTTTCCTATTTGCTTGGCTGCAGGCTGGCGACTACACTCTAAATTCGAATCGGCGGGAAACCCCACCGATTCGCAGTGAAATTCACCAACTCGAAACAGTGAAAACGGCTCCTCTTAGAATCAGTGGGGAAGTCACTGGTTGTTCCAGTGAAACATTTTTATTGATTGAATAAGTGACGAAGAACCGCGTGCGGCGAATTAAACATGGGTTTATTTTTTATTTAGACAAATCATTACGAGAGACATACATGTTTCCTATAGCCACTGTTAAATTGCGCAATTGACCGTAATTAACAAAAATAAAAGAAAAGTATCAAACCCAAACTATTTATATCCCGCTTTTCGACCGACCTTACCAACTGAGCCACCATGCGATAGTTGTTTACGAGGGGAGAAATTTATGTATTATGTTACTTTATCCAAAGTAGGCCTATCTGGTTTTAAATTATACGCCCATTCTTTTTGTTTTTAGTTTTAATGGTAAAGTTGCGATTGTTAAAAAAATGGTTCGTATAAGTGCACTCACTTCACCACATTTAATGCAGTTTGAACCTTCAACCCGAGAGCTATGATGATCTCGTGAAAACGAAATGAAAGACGTATAAACGGAACAAAAAACTGAATGTTCATGTTTTCTCGTAAAATGGTATTATGAAAGACGAGATTCCCATTTTAGAAAGTATTTAAATTTATTTTATTAGTTTACACACTGTTATTTCATTTGATACGCGTTGTTTAACTGCCAGTTGATGCACGTTGTTTAAATTCTTCAATTAGTCAAAAAACATATCACTCAAAATCAGTGAATAAAATCGTTAATGAATGAGTGGAACATGTCACTAAATCAATAAGTGAAGGAAAACTGGCATTTTTTCACTAATTCGTTTTTAGTTAAATCCACTGAAATGACTGTTAAATCAGCCACACACTGTTAACGTATTTAAACAGTGAAATTCTCAGTGATTCATATTTAGTGTGTATGCAACCAGGCTCTGATTGGAGAACGACGTTGCGACATTCTGCTGACAAGTAACGCCATTTTGTTGGCGTGTGCGTCAATAGAGTGCAGTAATATAGAATATTTTAACTGTCCATACGGACTTATTCTGTACAGCTTTCGTGATTATTTTGATTGTGGTATTAAATCGTAGTAAAAAAAATGAGCAGAAAAAAAAAACACTCGCTGCTTGTATGGCTTCATACCTATTCTTTTAAATAAACAATTTATCATTGGGTGTGTTTTTTTTTGAGTTGGCTGTGGTAAATATGCGGTGAAAACACCGGTGAATCGAAGCTTACAAATCGCGAATTAAGTCGCTCGCCTCCCAATCCACGAGAGTCCAATCAATAGTAATTTGTTAAATTAAATAAATTGCGAAACAGTCGAATTAGCGAATAATTCGAGGCTAAGGAGTGCCGCTAGTGAATCGTCGCTGACGCACTTGTAGTGAGTCTTCGCATATCAACAAGGCAAGTTTCTATTGAATTGCAAATAAGCAGAACGAGAGTCGTAGAAATGGCGACAAATTTGCATTTTTATTTCTGTGCTGATTAAAAAGTTCTCGCGGGTTGCAAAACAAAAAAAGATGCCGACGAACTGAGTTCTGAGAATGGTGCGATTCCCTCAGCGAAGGTATCACTCTTTTAAATATACTATTTTAAACACCAGGGAAGCAATTTTGAATTATTGGAACATGTAGATGATTGTTCTTTCTTAATTATCCAAATTTGAAATCATATTTTTTTTCTGCGCGCTTTTTGTTTACTCTTATACCGAATGTAAAATTTGATATTATTAGGGCCAGTGACTTTTCGCGTAAAAATCGGAGCACACAGTAGACTTCAATACTATATACTTACCTCAGCTGTTGTTATACCTCTATTGGCTGCTGGTGCCGTGTCCGTCTTTGACCAAGCCACTCGGGACTAAGTAACTCCGACATGAACCTTCGTGATTCGTGCGCAAAAGGTTAATACAGGCCAGAACATTTTTTTAGCCAGTCAAAGAAGCTGGACGACNTAACCTTCGTGATTCGTGCGCAAAAGGTTAATACAGGCCAGAACATTTTTTTAGCCAGTCAAAGAAGCTGGACGACCCTACAGTGCTTTAGACTGTATCTTGTCTCGAAATCTTTTCGCGAAATATCACTGCCNAGAAGCTGGACGACCCTACAGTGCTTTAGACTGTATCTTGTCTCGAAATCTTTTCGCGAAATATCACTGCCCCTAGATATTATTGTACACCTAACTTTTTTTATATACGTCGATCAAGTGATAACATGAAATCACTACAGACCTGTAAAATTTGCATTACTATCTGAAGACAGGACAGACTTCAGACACATGTGCGTCTGAAATGTTTAAGTTATTGGATTACGTTCATTTGATACGCTTCGGGACAGCTCGAAAACAACTAACAAGAGTATTAGACCAACTGAAAAAAGAAAATGCGAGTGAAAAGATTTGGGCGGCTCTAAACTTCCAGATCTTGAGAACCAATGAGGGTGAAGTGAGGCGAGTCTGGAATGCAAGGACGGGGGAAACGGGAGATCCCCGAGAAAATCCGCTGACCAGCGGCATCGTCCGGCATGATTACCACATGCGAAAATCCACCATCCTCCTCAAAACCCACTCACAACCCACTCCCCCCCAACTCCCCGGGAATCAAACATGGTTCTCTTTGGTGGGAGGCGAGTAGTCTAACCACCACATCACCGTTCCCCCAAGGAAAATGGATCTTCGCTTTTGCACAAGCCAATAAATCAACGACACCGACTCGAATACAAACTGGATGGTGAATATCGTACGAGCTGCTAAAAAGNTTGCACAAGCCAATAAATCAACGACACCGACTCGAATACAAACTGGATGGTGAATATCGTACGAGCTGCTAAAAAGCAAATTTTTGAGTCCTTAAAAACTTCTCTGGAAATTAAACTAAGGAAAAGTTAACATATTAATATAAATAATTATCTAATGAACAAAAATAAAACTCACGCATTAATAGTATCTAAAAAAAGAAAACGGTCTCAGTTAACGCCTTAAATCCTACCTGTCAATTAGAAAAAGTAATATCGTCTCGCATGAGGGAAGTCGAGAGCTCGAGAGAGAAAAAAGAGAGNTTGCACAAGCCAATAAATCAACGACACCGACTCGAATACAAACTGGATGGTGAATATCGTACGAGCTGCTAAAAAGAAAATTTTTGAGTCCTTAAAAATTTCTCTGGAAATTAAACTAAGGAAAAGTTAAAATATTAATATAAATAATTATCTAATGAACAAAAATAAAACTCACGCATTAATGGTGTCTAAAAAAAGAAAACGGTCTCAGTTAACGCCTTAAATCCTACCTGTCAATTAGAAAAAGTAATATCGTCTCGCATGAGGGAAGTCGAGAGCTCGAGAGAGAAAAAAGAGAGTGATCAGGTTAGGGCGAAGCGAGGTGGATGTTGAGCAGCGGTAGAATGCGAATGCGAAAAAAAAAGGATGCACCTCGAAAAAGACGCACCGGCCAATAGCAACGCCCGCCACCTTTCTCAATACGCGAAGATGCGGTTTGGAATCCCGCCGGGAATCGATCCCACAGTCCGCCGTGTTGGGAAGCGAACGACGTACCTGCTACTTAACCGCGGCCCCCTGAGAGCTCATTTCCAACCGACTGCGCTCGGCAATGTTTTCCCGAGAAGTTTCAATCTCCTTTACAGATAAATACCGTCGCAGTCTCTTAAGGGCATTGGGAACCAAACAACTTCCCACTCTAGGGACATACAAGAGAAGCGTTGCAAATCAGCGGTATAGTTGGTCTCATGTACACTTTTAGAAATATTGTCCGTAAAATAACGGAAAACCCTGGTTGCGTTCAATTACGCTCTCTTCGTTTTTTTTTCTTTCAATAACGTCCGCTCCGTAAATTTTACCTAAATCTCCGTGAACTTACGGAATGTGTCCACAAACTGGCAAGTTTATTGTGTTTTTAAATCTGCTCTGTATAAAAAAGGGGTAACAGAAAAAAAAAAGGTTTTACGTTCGTTGTGCGGGCATAAATATGACCATAAAAATAAGAAATGTCTGGTGGCGGGATTTCAACTAAGAAAACATTTTTGCAGTCTAATACAGTACTCACTCACATACCACCCTTTTACAATAAATGCTGTTGTAAATACGGAATTTATATGAAATAATGCATGTACCTCTTAGTTTCTAGTCATCATAGAGAGTGTGAGAGATTTTTTTTATTTCAGGTTTTCAAACAGGGTTATGAAAACGAGTTTAATTTTTGTAATGTATTTCGCTGCGTATACTAGAGAAATTAAAAACAAATTTAAATATTCAGTCCTGCAGTAGGATTTGAACGCGAATTCAAATATTGACACTCAATAACTCGAAAGACTCACTTACCACACGTTTACACGAAGTATTACGTAAATATGGATTTTACATGAAAGTGACGAACGCGCCTGTCTTAGTTTCAAGTCGTGTTATAGCGCTTGCTATATTTGCAGCTTATCACACGAGGTTACGAAAATATTGTTTTTTTTTTTTTTTCGTTATGTGCATGTTTCACTGTGTATACAGAAGGTTTTGTCCTGTAACGTAATCTGAACAAGAATCAAGGAACTGGCACTTCATGAGTGATTCGCACTTAACTTCTACTATTTTACACGAAGTAGTATTGTGAAGATGGGATTTTATACGCTTCGGGTATCATCTGCATTGTTCGTGACTCAAAATCGAAGCCATTAGAATACGAAGAACTTCCGTATTTTATATTTACCGAGCTCATTTCCGTTCATCGTCATTATGGAGTGGATTTCCATAAATTAACTATACATTTCCGTAAATGTTTCCAGCAATCTACAGAAATTTCTAACAGTGAAAGGTCTCCAAATTTTCGACGGATCGTATGGAAGTAGTTCCCAGTAAACCGACTACGAATCATTCCGCCAACATGCGGTTTACACCTTACTGACGTAACATGTCACCAAGCTGCTTATAAATCGTTAGGAAATTATTAATTTTACTCTGAAAATTTTTTTTGCTACAAAATAAAGAAGCTGATCAAGATGCATTGTTTATCCACATGAAAATTATATTTCAACTAGTAGCAGGTTTTTTTTTCAGGCACGCAGAAATTTTACTAAAAATACTCACGGAAATATTACCCTTTTACTGTATTTGTTTGATATCTGTTTAAAAAAAAAGTTAATGGTATTAATAATTTTTTCTACCAGATTCGTATATGTGGTTACTATATATTCAATAAATATTTTACACATCATAATTCAGTATCACGAAATAAAATTTATTTAAATCAAAAACTGGAATTGTGTTTGCAACTCTCACGTCTGTTGCGTCTAACGCACTAATTACTAGGATCTTGCAGCTAAAGTGCACTCAAAAGTGTGACACAAATTTATGGAGCACTGTTTCATTTATTTCAAGTGGCGAATTTGGTTTAAGATTTTAACGAGGCGGTATTTGTGTATGTGAAAATGCAGTAGCAGTTTTGATTTAGAGCTAAATGATTCCTGTGCGTGAAAAATTTACAAGATCCACGAGAAGTACTTGCTAAATTTTAGCTTCATTAAAAAAAAATGCGTCATCACGTGTATTTATGTTGATTGTTTCGGTGAGGGTAACTTTAAGGGTGGATAAAATACGTGCTTCTGAAAATTTCCTCGCCCAAGAAATCACCGAATCTACATCACTGAACTATGACACAGATTTCTTCTCTCATATCCCGTAAGAAGCAAATTTATCGCGTCTCCTGTTCTCCGTTGAACACTTCTTTAGGTTTAATATATAAAGGAACCAAGTGACAATATTTTACAAGTTTCAAAACAAGAAAGTTTATATCTACAATAATTTTAGGTCTAGGTACAGGTGCAAATTGTTCTTTCTTACTGAAGGGGTTACTATTTTTTTGTGAACTCGAATGGTTGATGCATGTTAGCTGAAATATGTATAGGCTGTTTACGGTAAAGTGAGCAGTTTTGATGCCCTAGTTACATTTTATGACAGCCATTTTTTATCCTTTAACCACTTTTGAAAGTAAATATTGCCATGTAAGTAATAAACACAGTGTGCATATTCCACTGCACTCGGAAGTTAACGTCAAACGTAAAAATTAAATATATTTATCGACTATTATTCCAAATGAGAGGGCTTTCAAAAGTGCTCACTTTACCGTGAGTAGTCTATACTAATTTATAGGTTATAAAAAACTGCAGAAGAAATGGTTTCCAATACGTAACTGGTGTAAAATTAAGAGACAGAGAAGATAATTATACGGAGGCAAAATTGCGTGGTGGTACCGGTTTTCTGATTGGCTGCGCGAGGATCTGGGAATGAGTCTTGAGTTTGATTAACTACTGCGTACTGCGAGATTTTTTCTTATTGGTCGAAGTGCCGGTTGGCAATTAGGTTATAAGGCGCTGATTGGAGAACGGCGTTCCGAAATGTTGCTGGCCAGTGACGCCATTTTGTTAGCGTGTGCTGCTGGAGTTCGCGGAATAAGCGACTACTTAACCTCTTTGTTCTTAAGTTCTCTGTTATTAAGAACACCAAGGGTAATACGATGTTTTGTGCTACGCCGAAAACTTGGGTTTTGACAGTCAGTATATCTTAGTAGTCTGTGGCCTCGTGTGCTTTCTGGCCACTACTTCCCGTCTGAAGTAAGCGTCAAGCGTCGTTGTAATAATTTGTGCGTGGGAACTATTAGTCTCATCTGTCATCACGTTGAGTCATCATAATCAGGGAGGGAAATCACTTACCCTGGCAGGGAAATAATTTTTCTTTAATATGCCACGGAAATAATAAATTATGAAAAGGGGAATGCCCCGGCATGCGTCTCCCCCTTCCCCCGTCAAATCCCATGGCCCAGGCACGAATATTGTTCGCGCACTGTTAGGTACAATTGAGGCGACCTCACAACTGCTACGATATTATATATTTACGCAGTAAAGTAACGCACGTTAAAAACTTAATACCGTTAGTGCTCAACCATAATGCTAGTTTAATTTGGGTTGTTGAAATTTATTTTTGTTTGTGCTATGTACTTGGCAGGAAGGCACGTGTATTACTTCGCTAGCAGTGGTATTAGATACACTACTTTCTCTGTACACTCATTGCAGTGCNCGAATATTGTTCGCGCACTGTTAGGTACAATTGAGGCGACCTCACAACTGCTACGATATTATATATTTACGCAGTATAGTAACGCACGTTAAAAACTTAATACCGTTAGTGCTCAACCATAATGCTAGTTTCATTTGGGTGGTTGAAATTTATTTTTGTTTGTGCTATGTACTTGGCAGGAAGGCACGTGTATTACTTCGCTAGCAGTGGTATTAGATACACTACTTTCTCTGTACACTCATTGCAGTGCTTCTCTTATTTCTTGCGATAAATACAAGCACTCGGATGTGGCATCTGTTACTGCTGCAGGCATGGCGGTCGTGACGACGCTGTTTATAGAGCAAAACAGAATCATTTCACGCAGCAAAATAAACGCGCACCGCTTAAGTTGCACTTCATTTGAAACAACTACGCACTAACATTTAAGAGCGAAGATTACTTTATCGTGCCGATAACGACTGTTTGGTGACCACGCAAAATAAGTTTTACTAATAATTCACCCACGTCATATTTCCTGTCCGCTTATATCTCCGTGGACTGTTGTGGGTTTGCACGACTGTCAGAATTGGCAACACGATCTACGGTTCCGCTCGTTCCCGCATCACAGGAGAAAGGTTTTTGTAAATGATGCCATGTTAGAGTTGCTTATGACACGTTACCACACACTGGCCGTCACTAACTCGCATTATTTCATGAGAAGGGCTGCGGTGGTAAGTCGGTAGACTACTATCCTCCCACTTAGGTGAACCGGGTTCCATTCCCGGTGTGGTTTCTCCCGAACGTTCGCACGTGGGAATTGTGCCGGACGAATGCCGCTAGTCAGCGGGTTTTCTCGGGGACCTCTTATTACCCTTGCCCTTACGTTCCGGCGCTGCTCCATAATCAGATCGCTTCACCCTCATCGGCTCTCAAGACCATGATGTCAAGAGCCACTCAAATCTCTACACTCCGTTCTTTCGTGAGATAGACTATATAACGAGAGAACCTTATCTTATTCATTTGTCTACCGTAGTAGTTTCTACGGAACTGCCAATATTAGAACATGGAGTAAACCACGCTTTATTACTTTATTATTTTGACAGTAATGCATACGGCGTTGCCAGCCTGTATTTTAGTTTCTTGTTTTAAACCGGGTCTACGTTAACAGTTTTTTTTAATGCATTATACATTCACTGCTATTTAAATCTGCGCAAATGCACACGGGCGTGGAGCTGAAACGCTACTTGCAAACAGTTTCATGCTAATACTCATGAAGATACAGGCGGAACTTATTAAGAGATGTAATAGCCCACACAGGCAGAGAAGGCTGTGCTGCCACCATCAGAATATAAATATGTAGGCTATTTGTTCGTACGAAATCTGAAGAGAAAATATATGTGAATGCGTGTTGTCTACCTACTTATGCGTTACGTACGAAAAAAAATTTGCTTTAAGGGCTATCTATGGTCAAGAAAAAAATGCATCAATTTATATTTGTACGAAATATTGCTCAATTTTCAGGAATTACTTACAAGATCTATTTCCTAGAATATAAAAATTCTAGACTGCTAATTTCTGCATAATGGCAAGTCAAAATCACAGTTTTAGTGTTTTTGTAACGTAAAATTAAAAAATTTATAAACATTTACAAAAAAAGGTTAACACGTGTGAATGAAAGATTATGTCTAAATAACATTTTTAAGGTATGATTAACGAAATATATTTGACAAAAATTTATAGACTGTTACGCATTAGAAGCCTGCAAAAATTTCCTCATTTTGATCAATTTTTATAAAATGGCGCAAGGGTTTCATTGCGTGATTTTAAGTATTCCTTGGCAAGTGAGCTAGTTTTTATTATTTGTAAGTAAAAAAAACACTAAAATTGTTATTTTGACATGCCATTGTACAAAACATACATGGTATAAAATTTTTCATTCAAGGAAATTGTACTTGTAAGTAATGTGTACAAGTTGAGCAGTATTTCGTACAAATGTAAAACAATGAAACCATAAAAGTTGTAAAGACGTAAAATTTACTTCCGGTTTCTACAGTAAGTATGTTTTAGTTTTTCCCTATTCGAGTTGCAGGAACCTCTGCTCCACGAAGATCTGCGACTACAGTTCTGTTTCTACCTTGCGAATTGTCTTTCTCCATATGTCTTCAATCAAAGCGAACACGCGGCAAGATATTACCGGAATTCTCACCGTCCGCGGTGTTGCCAAATACACCTGTCTTATCGCTAGTCCTAACGGCGTTCTCAGGGAATTGGTACTACTGATACTGAAGAAATTATTCAAGAAAACTACGCGTTTACGTGTTAACAATTGATAAATTTAGCATTTGACTGTACATGTTGGTTCATTTTACGAAATGACCTAAACAAAATCCAAACGTGAAGCTAAAGTCGGGCAAAAAAAAAAAGGCGTACAATATTTGGAAATAGTGAATATTGTTATGTAAGTTAACTATCACCGAGGAACGTATTTTGTACCGTTTTAAAAATATTATTTATATAAAAATAATTTAATTAATTTAATGTTTTTTTTATTTATTCATAATTATGAATTCATATGTGTCCTTTTATTCGCATAACATACGTTTGCGTTTATTTAATTTAGACAGACAAAATAACCACGAGCATGGATAATTATACCAAAATGAAAATCGCGTACAGCAAACAAAATACATAGGTATGATCATTCCACCTGAACTTTCTTGATTCTAAGCAAAATAGCTGCTTGATTTTGACTCCTAGTTTCAACTTTAAATTCAAAAAGTGCTTGATTATAACTTCTTCAGTTACGTAGAGTCAAAAATCCATTAGAAAAATTTTGATATGGAAACGTAAAGTCAAAACGTAATGTCAAATGTTAAAAATTTTCTATTTATGGAGGCCTCAATATTTGAACTGTCCACGCACAAACACTCGCGCGATCAAGTCCACACGAACACACATTCCCGTACACAAAAAAGAAAAATAAACCAACTCCGGTTGATTTTTCAGTTTTATAATATTTTTATTCTGCAAAAGCTTTCGGTATTTGAGCAAATGAAGAGAATATTACTGTACGGTATTTTAATATGGAGCCATATTAAATTTTTCTCCCAACATTTCAAAGGGATATTGCGCTACTGGATATTAAAATCGTATCATAAACCGCTTGGAAATTTCCCGTTACTAACAAAAACTTCAATACTCATACTTTTCTGTTAATTGTTTTCTATGGTAGATTATTTGCACATTTTATTTCAAAATGTACAAAACAAAAAATGTATTATAACTTGCTCTTAGAAATTGACACAGATATACATGTATGGCTTACATGGAACATGAAAAGAAGAGGTCACGGTGACTGAACGGTTAGACTACCCGCTTCCCACTAAAGCAAACCGGGTTCAATCCCCGACCGGTTCACTCAGGATTTTCGCAAGTGGGACGAAGCCGCTGGTAGGCGGGTTTTCTCGGGGATCTCCCGTTGCCCCCTCTACTTCATTCCGGCGCTGCTAAATACTCACCTCACTTCGCCCTCATCGGCTCTCATGATCTCGATGTTAAGAGCTGCCCAAATCTCATCACTCACCCTTCACTCACTGAAATGACGAGCTATTACACAATTAGTTGGTCTGCCAGCAAGCAATAATATTTCAATGTGCCTGAAAACGTGCTAGGGAAAAAATTGAAAATTAAGGATAGAGGTCAACGAGATACAATATTTTCAAACTTCCACAAATGAACAAGTATTACTGTTACTGCATATCGCACAAATAGGGACATCTATTTTGCCTGAAGATTCCGCTTATGGGAATCAGTAAAATTCCACGCTTCGTTTGTTCCTCTCCTCGCGTTAAATACAGTCTTTGCCTGTTTTCGCCAAACTATTCTGCCGTATCAGCAACAATTTTCTTAACAGAATATCTAAGCGTTGCCATGAACAATACAGCCAAATTTAAAATAAAAGATAAGTAAGAGAATTTGTACGTCAGATTTGCTCGCTGTTATACACCTTATTATGGATTCTTGTGTGAGAATAATCCTCCATTACTGCGATGAAACGGTATTATCTACGTGTTTCCAACATAAATATAAGGTCATTCAAGGGGAGTGAAAGCCAGCAAGTGGTGCGATTTAGAAGCCAATTAACTCTTATGCAATATAAGAATTCACTTGTGAATTAACTGGAACCATGCTAGAGATGAAACTGCGATGGGCGTAGCCTCGTGTGCAACTGTTAGGCCAAATGTTACCACAAAACAATCACTTACAATTCGTCATAGCCTTGCGAACTCGGCAAGGATGCTCCAGAATTCTCCAACAAAAACCGAAGTAATTGCTTTCAAAATATGTCAAGACGATACAAAGCAATTGCAGAAGAGAAATGTGGGTTTACTGAACTAAATGTTAAGTTCGGCAGTAAGAACAGAAAGTCACCGATTTATTAAGTAGCCAACCTTTCTCTACATGTATGTGCAAATACTCGTAATTTTGACCATTCATTCGAGCATAACGAACAGGTCACGCGTGTCTAAAATTGTCTGAACGTAAGGATTTTTCTGCCATAGTAGTAATAGCTCAAGTAGTTTTCGAGATAGATATGAGGTAAGCGTATAACAATAACCGAAGCAGTCAGATAGCGAATAAAGTGAACACAGCATGTACTTCAACACACCATGTTTGAGTTAAATTATTTCGATGGTACCAGAGATATAGCATGGACACTAAGATAATAATACAATCGTTTTAAAAATAAAACATTTGTATATAAACATATTAGATGGTCTACCATACTAGAGATTGCATGCAAAATGTGGCCGAAACTGGCTGAGAAGTTACGCAATATGACTTTTAGGATAAAATTTCGCGTGATATATTTCAAAGTGGCCCACTAAATAAGTTATTAATTAGTTTTTTTTAAGTGCACATACGAAGAACTGCTAGCATGCAAAAGTTGGGTAAAAATATATTTAAGTGCTCCATAAATGTAATATGCATAACAAACTGTGACCATGCAACCATTTAGAAAATAAGTAGATTATATGTTCAAATTTACTGAAATAGTGATATCTGTAATAGTATTACTGCTGCATTAACAAGTTGAGGTTGGCTTTGGTAATTTCTAAAATATTATATTTAAAAATATATATATTAGATGTTATCTTATAAAATGGCGCACAAAAACCTAAGTATATATGACTATAATGGACACCTATAGGTATTGTCAGGGTGTAAATTAGTCCAAAGTTTTGGTTTATATGGCGGTCTATCCTTGGATTATTTATGTGGCCGCCATTTTGAAGACAAATTATTTTTATACAAACACTTTATATGTTCAGGTTAACCAACCGAAAATCTATTTACATGACAAAGTGACGCGAATTGTTTGTATGGTTTCCGATATATGATGTAAGATATTACTTTTTCATGTAGACCTTTATTCCAAAACGGTGGTAAAAAGAAGGCTGTGGATGCCCATATTTGACATTCGCAATACGTTAACCCAGGGAACCAAGTTTTGTCGCAATTGACCAAATTGTACGGTAGATATGACTTTGTGACGTGAAATACTTTAATGGCCACCATTTTGAAAATTCGCGGCAGGTCTACCAAATTTTTGTGTGTTTAGAAAGGTTTACTATAGTCCATTAACGGTTTCTTCGGATGTTTTGAAACGACCCTTTGAAAAATCACTATAGGAGCAACATGGTTACCTGTTTTTTAATTACCTTGTATACCACAAATATATGACACTGTGATTAAGATTAAAGTATTGTATTCTCAAATAAATGAAACTATAACTCAATTATCTTATGTAACTTGTAATATTTAATTCGTATTAAATGCGATTTAAAAACAGTGAGAGCAGCGATGTGTTGGTAACGGCTAGTAAGAAATAGTCCACAGTTAAAATATTGTTTTAACAAAGTTTTTAGGTTTGCTATTTGTAAATTAAACTTTGCCTAATGATATATAAAATTTTTTAGTTAGAAATGAAGAAAACATATTTCCTTGTAACAGTTAAAAAAAATCTGCGCCATTTACAGTGCGTAGGCCTTAGTGATATGGTGTTTTTTTTTTCGCCCGGGGAAGAAACTTGAATAGGCGGAGCGGAGCTTGGCTCTCTCTCTCTTTCTCTCTCTCTCTCTCTCCCTCTCTCTCTCTCGGGAGGTTTCGCACCGATAGTTGCAGTAAGAAAATTATGCATGTTTTCAATTTTAGCATATTTCATACTTATTACATCAAAAATTACGATTTTTTAATTTTTTATTTATAACTGAAAGGCAATTTTATTGATTGAATACTTACTATAGTATATTTAGATGTTATGACGGGATGGTTACAAATCTGAAGTTGGCATAAGTGGCGACTAGTGAAATGACGTGGTGTGTCGCTGAACGATGAGTTAATTTATCTTCTTGTGAAAAATACTCCAAATTACTACATCNAGTGAAATGACGTGGTGTGTCGCTGAACGATGAGTTAATTTATCTTCTTGTGAAAAATACTCCAAATTACTACATCAAGTTGATACACGTAGTTATTTTTAAAGCTTCCTAGGCAAGTTACGATGTTGTGATATATATTATTTTCAATCCATGATAATGGAAATATATTTGGCAAGCGGGATAAGCGCGTAATTATATGAAAATAGACGTCACATTTCATGTTCTTCTTTTCAGAATATATTTCCCTCTTACCAACTCTGCCATATACTACACTTAAATGCCCATTAATAATAAAAGTTCCATGAAACCACATTTAGTACATTCTGCACTGAATCCAGAGCGTATTGAATTTCGTTTAATATAGTTCTCTCAGAACTCAACATACTTATTGCCATCATTTTTAAAGCCGGTAGAAAATTAAAAATTATTTTCACTTACTTATGTAATTTCCACTGGGGTATTTCACTTCCTACTTAATCCCTTTAGGGAAATAAACATATATGTTTTCAAATCAGTTGGCGTGGTGTTACTCCTCTTTTTACCCTACTTTCCGAAGGAAAGAAAGGTTTATGAGATCACTTTGCTGGCTTTGAGTGTGTATGTATGTGTGTATGTGTGTGTCTGGGCGTGTGTCTGTTGCGTGTGTGTGTGTCCCTCCTTCAAATTTTACACGCGTCAACCAAATTTCACCAAACTAGGTACACATATAGTACTTTGTATGGACACCTGACATTTATTGATTTTAACAATTATTTTTTTGTACAAGTACCCTTTACGATGGTACGTGGATTTCTTCAACAAAATCTTGTGCTGCCCTAAAGACAAATTTCTTTTAAGACTTCAATAACTATTGTTGTGGTCTTAATTTCACCACAAGCGACTGACACGAAGGCTCATTGTAATTTTTAGGCAAGCCTTATTGACTGACGTATTTAAATGCTGTTGTTGTAATTGAAATAATCATTAAAAAATATTTTCATGAAATGTTTTTTTTGGCTTGTCGTTGGTTTCAGGAGTGCGTTTGCATTGTCCAGTTATGTTACTTTACAAATAAAGTAATAATTAAAGGTTACTATGGACATTTATCATTTTGCGGAAAAGTGCCGGTAAAAGTTTATCCAGAAGTGTCCGTAATCTCTCCGTAAAATTACGGACACACTGATTTATAAAAACGGAACTTAAGTAAATTTCACTGAACTTACGTGAATTCACGGACCCTCTCCGTTAATTTCCTTGCTAGTTTTTTGTACTTCCAGTTTAAAAGAAAAGAGATAATGAAAAATATTTAATTTTCTTTATGTGGGGGTTTTGTGCATAAAAAACATTTTAAAAAGTTAACATGTTTTATAGCGGAATGATATTTAAACACGAGTCAAAAAAATTTAAACTCATCACTCTAGCCAGCATCTTAAAATTTCTCATAGTCTTGGGGTGTAACTTTGGTGTTTTCTACCACAGTCACATAAGCAACTTTTTCAGTTTCTATTCACGTTAGTGTTTGTTAAGGGTTGCTTAATGTTACAGACGGCTGATGATACTTTTTGACGCTTGAAATAATATGTCTTATTAGCGTGGATAACATCACTGTCGCAGAAACGATAATCTGCTGGTTACAGTGACAAAGAAAGCTTCGTGTAGACTCGGCATTGTTCGTTCTCGAAATCCGAAGCCATGGGAAATACGGAGACTCTTCGTATTTTACATTTACGAAGTCAGCTCCGTTTTTCGTCATTACCTGAGATTCCGTATATTTACCGTAAATGTCCGTAGAAAGTTCTGTAAATATACGGAAATTACTAGATAGCTTAATTAAAGCTTACTGGATTGCATAATAAGCTTGCTGCAAGCTTACAGTCTTGTCATGAGAAGCTTACTTTAAGTTTGAAAAATCTGATTATGCTATTGGAGTTGTTGCAAAAGACTTACTGATAGGTGAACGTTGCTTCCTGCTTGCAGCAAGAATACACTGTGGAGAAACGAGAGATGGTTAACTTTATATACCTTGATGTTAAAGCTGTTCCCTGGTTTGGAAGCGGCGAGAATTTGATATGTTAATGAAATCCGTTTATTTTAAAGCCAATTTTGATTCTATAAACTTGAAACGAAAACCTTAGTGTGAGAAATGACATTCTCAAGCTCTGAATAGAGGCAAATATAGAAATTTGTTCTTCAGTAATTTCTAATTTAATTATTAAATTTTCTGATTTTTCCAAGAAACAGGAAACATTACTGCTACAAAAGGCTTCGACAGCAAAGAAGCGCGTATTTTAAAGCTCAAAAAAGTCCCTGATGGCAATATGTCTTTAACAGGAACCCCCCCAAAAAAAACGAAGTTAGTTAACATGTATTTTCCTATACCAAATTAACACTGTTTTCAAACCAGACAACAGCCTTAAGAGCCGTTCAAACCCCTCCACTAGACAAATAAAATCATGTCGTTTAGTTATAGGCTGTATGGATGTGATCACAAAAATACAGATTACAGACATGTATCATTTAATAGGAAGGCAGTACTTGCCCCCTTTATTGCTCTCCTCAGCGTCGACGTCTGTATGCTGTAGTGAAAAATGTAGTGCTGANGAAGGCAGTACTTGCCCCCTTTATTGCTCTCCTCAGCGTCGACGTCTGTATGCTGTAGTGAAAAATGTAGTGCTGATGAGCAGAGTATTCAAAGTGAGGAAACTGAAGGGCGCATGTCAGGGACGCGTTGAAAGTATATTTGGAAGAAATCCACGCACCATAGTAAGGAAACTTGTACGACAATTCAAAGTTTCCTGTTCAACAATTTCCTAGCATGCATAGAAAAAGGAAAAGTGAAGAAAAAAAAAATGGAGAACTGAGTACCGCTTAAATTGAAGTTTCATCATAAACAGCAGGGGCCGATCTGGCTGAACGGTTAGAATGCTGACCTCGCGCCTAGGCGATCCGGGTTCAATCCCCGGGAATTTCGCAAGTGGGGATCGTGCCGGACGATACAGCTGGCCGGCGGGTTTTCTCGGGTATCTCCCGTTTTCCCCACCATTGCATTCCGGCACTGCTACATTCTCATCTCGCTTCATCTCATCCATCCCGTGGAAAGCAAATGCAAACCACTGCGGCATCATCCTTCCTAGTTGCCTCGGTAGCCACACGGCCTACATTCCCGGGCTGTGTCTTTGGTTCCCACCAACCCTCGTGTTGATTACCTCCACGCACACATATAAACGGCAATCATGGCATTTGGGATAATCTCTACTCTAAGTTTGACATTAATTCATGTAGAAAACCTTAATTTTTCTAAATCAAATATATGAGTTTATTTTGTTGANTCCCGTGGAAAGCAAATGCAAACCACTGCGGCATCATCCTTCCTAGTTGCCTCGGACGCCACACGGCCTACATTCCCGGGCTGTGTCTTTGGTTCCCACCAACCCTCGTGTTGATAACCTCCACGCACACATATAAACGGCAATAATGGCATTTGGGATAATCTGTACTCTAAGTTTGACATTAATTCATGTAGAAAACCTTAATTTTTCTAAATCAAATATATGAGTTTATTTTGTTGATATTGTTCACTGTAGTGTTAATAACGCCATCGATTATTGAAACACACTAACTAGAATTTAACACTAACTACATTAGTGTTAATTGACGGCTTCTTATGCCGTAACACAAAATAATGTGATGTTTATAATATCGAGGTCTATGAAATGTATAATTGTATTACAGTTAAGATATATTATACGTCTATTAACGTGATATTTTCAGTACGTTAACGATAACGTTTACTAAGTGATGAAACTATTTATGCTTGCTTTATTACAGTGGTGAGATAGTGTCAAAGTTATGAAGTCAACACAAAAATATATTACCGTGACTCCCCATTGACTTTTAGATAAGACATTTACACTACAAATACATTACAAATTCTGTTAATAAAGATATTATGTAATAGTTATGAAGGTTAGTAGGCACCACTTTCAGCCGATGTTCACCATTTCTGTATTTTGGTTACTTAGAAATTATATTCCTCCTTTTGCTAACTGAAATTACTGTGGCATGATTTATATCAGTAGGATTTCTGGCTAAATATTAAGTGATATTTTACATTAATAAACATATGCTGGTGTTGTCACAGCTATTGCAGACATTAATTTTGTGTCTGATTAAGAAACACTTATTTGGAAACTTCCAGTAATATTTAAACTTACTATTGTTTCTATCCACGAAAACTAATCACTTTTCTGGTGATAATGGTTTGTGTTGGCCTAACGACAGATTTCTCTTGATAGGACAGTAATTTATATTGTAATCTGAATGTCCACACGTTCTTAAAGTCTAATGACACAAGTACAGAAAATAGGATTAAAGTTAATAACTCAACATTTTACATACAAAAGGGTTTTCAATTCAGCTTAATTATTGCGGAAATATTTTTGCTGAGCCGCCGTTAATACCTTCAATGCAACGCTATTGTTTGAATTGTGAAAGGTGAAAAGAAATCAATCACATCAATCACAGAAACGTCACGGATTCAACACGAAGCGTAGGAAACAGCCATACAATCAACAAAACAGAAATTCGTGTTACAATGGCAATCTCAGTATGTGGGATCGCGATAATCATATCAGCGGTTAATGAGCACATGGACGGAGACAGGTTGAATTCCGACTCTCGACTAACAATACCGGTGCAGCACAAAAGCGATATGTTTTGTATGAGAGCGAGCGACATAATGCCATTGTTGAGTTGTAGTTTGCGCGGGTCGCGGCTTAAATAGGACTCTTTAGCCACCCGCAAGAACACGCAAACACAGTTTACTAAAAATATACACACAGCCTTATCTCAAATTAAAGTGGACTAAATAATATACACATAGAAAACAAAATAATAAGTTTTATCAGCAAATAAACTATTTAATTTTCCTGTGTTATTTTCCAACGTTGAGGATAACAATTTAACACGATACCGCAACGCCAACACATTTCCAACAACATACACTTGAAGTATTTTTTGCAAGTAGTTATAAAATGCCAGTTCTGCACCACTAGCCTGCAAATAACCCTTTAAATGGCTGGCGAGTGCAGGGATCAATGGGAGGGTAGGCACTAGTGTCGAATTCGGTAATAAGTGATGGGTCTGAGGCGAGGTCGCTGTAGAAGTCGAGGCTACATATTTCCACCCAAAGGAGTTGGTGTCTGTGTGGATGAGGCTCACGTTACTGCCATACTGTGCCTGCATGACATCGTAGTGGAAGCAATACATGAGAGTTTTCAACAGGTCAAGTACGATGAAGCCAGTGTAGATGGGCTTATGAAATGTAAAATTTTCATTATATTGAACCAGCGATAGNATACATGAGAGTTTTCAACAGGTCAAGTACGATGAAGCCAGTGTAGATGGGCTTATGAAATGTAAAATTTTCATTATTTTATTTAACCAGCGATAAAGATTCATCATATATAGTTCTGCAATTGAAAGCCAGTTTTGAAATAAGTTTCTTCACATGCAGTTCTGTTCATACAAGTTCCATGCACTGCCATTTACATTTATTCTCCATGAGCTTACTGTGTGTAGCATTTTTCATCAGCTTGTAAAAGTCCTTCATGAAGGTGTTCGTTGCTGCTTTGCATTTCTTGGTAATCATGTCAATATAAGGTTTCAGCCACACCTTCTGGTTGAATTGCAGTATCCAGTGTATCGCCTTCAGACATAACCCTTTACTCAATGCCTGCTTGAGTTTAACATAATGAAAAAAAAATAGTTTTTATCTAAACTCCATCTACAAAACACAATATCAACTTTCCTACCTTTTTCCGCATATTTAAAAAAATTCACCTGTTCTGACAGTTTCACCTGAATGTGTGGACGTAACCATTCAATGGATGGTATCACCAGTGATGTGGCTTCTGGTGCGATAGAAGTATCCAGGACCATGTTCTTTTGCACATTGCCTAAAAAAATAACTAGCTCCTGCTTGGAATTAATAATGATGTGCCTGTAGTCTTCAACGAAACCTAGCATCATGGAAAGCGCAATACATATGCGAATTTTTCGCCACTGCAGACCTGAAACTTATTGTCCTCTTCGATCCCACAGCCTGCCATTTTAGCTTCAGGATATTGATCGTCCATCAATGAGAGATAATTTTATATGGTGTATGTAATTCCAACAACTCTCATCGCATCCACTTCACATCCATTCTGCTTGTATGCGATTCTAATTATCATGTGTAGTACACCATTTCTGGTTATTTTCGTTGTCACAAGTACAGCACTGCCAGCATTTGTAATCGTCCCAAGGAATGTCAAATATGAATTACACAGTACGGTGTTTATATCTTGGTTTTGTACCAAGATTCACATTTCGGTCGAGGGTATGTATGGTCCTGACAGATAGGGCATGTATGTGTGGAATTTCAGCCTTGGTGATCGCGTCTTCGAAGCCCACTGGCACGTCTACGTTTAACATTTCCACATACATTTTTGTTGACCATCAGCCCCAATCTTATAAGCAAATGTACATATTCAAATGTTAACATGCTGTGTGCTGGTCTCGTACTGACTTCCGGTGTGGTACTGTAAACTACTTATATTACCCTAGCACTCACTCGCTTAAATTTTATACCAATATTTGTATAAATGTAGGTATACTGTTATTTCCTAAACTCGGAAATTAATCAAACGACTGTCTTATTCTACTATAGAGACGACCACTTCCTGTACACTCTCCATCAGGACAGAAACATAAATGGGCATCTTTGGTACATCCACCAGCTCAAAGCCTGGAGGTACCAACATGGCAAATTCGTGTAGTATTTGACTGGGTTTACCATTGATGTACGATCTGGTAACCAAATTACAGTTTATTCTTATAATGTAAATGGGGAAAATGTTTACTGGCAGGGTGAATTCATGTGTTTTCTTCACTTTTTACTTCTTTTTCGCGAATCTAAAAATTGTAGCATGTGTTTTACTTCATGTGAAGTTTATC
This sequence comes from Clitarchus hookeri, assembly GCA_002778355.1. Lineage (NCBI taxonomy): Eukaryota > Metazoa > Arthropoda > Insecta > Phasmatodea > Phasmatidae > Clitarchus > Clitarchus hookeri. The sequence goes on along the minus strand of NQII01000463.1, from coordinate 50,416 downwards.
TGAGTACTACAATAAATCTTGCTGTGCAGTGTATTAGCATTACCTTGTGGCACCAACATCACTTCTGTGTACAGTATATACATAAGGTACTCGCCTATATCTTCAATCTCATGCAAACCTTTGGTTACATGCACCTCGCCAGTCTTACATTCCTCCTTGATATAGCAAAACATACAGTTTGGTTCATCTATGTTTGGTACAGAGAAGTAGGTTTGAAAATCTATGAGTGCAATGGACCACACCCCATCTAGGTTCAGCAGAGGGAAGTACACGGAGAATAATTTCGAGCTATAACTCGACACGATCAGTGATACGGACATGACTGATGCTTATATGTAGCATGTCCCCATTCAGTATAGTTTTTTGTACATCTACCTTGAAAAGAAGCACATTCATAAGTGGCTGCAGTTTCATAATCGTGGCAGTCGCTCTGCTTCGTAGTTATAATGTATTCTCGTGCCTCTCAAATACGTTTTCAGTTCTGGTGGCCCCCTTAAATTACCATAGCTGTCAAAGAATTCTGCCAAATCCCCACATTTTTTTTACATGTTCCAATGAGTCCCTGGCCCGAGGCTGGTATCTATGTTTATTATGCCACACTCAACTCTTCTCAGACTGTCCAGTAGGCGAGTGTGCATAAACACGACTAGGAAATTGGTTATTGTTAATTTGTGGGCAAACATTTGTACGTCTATGTTTGTTAGTGGGCGACTGGGCAGTGACCTTAAGACTGCCTCTTTCATTTAGTCCTTTGTTTCCTCTTTCCCCCACTGCTACCTACACAGTACAGACGAAGGTACAAGACTCCACCATTATTTTACCTCTAGTGATTACTTCCATATGTCTATTGCAACGAATCGACTTCGGTCAACTGCTTATTTTCTTCCTTGGCCATGTTTACCACCCTTGCTATACTACTTGCGCCTTGCATAAGACTACCGAGAATGCAGAGTGCTGGCAGGACAAAGGGTAATATACATCCTCGCTTCCGTACTTATGTGTGAAGTTTTCTCCATGTCTTCCCAGTTTTTCTTCTTTCCAAACTGCAAACCTATTCCCCTCTTGACTTAAATTTTCATAATGTTGGACACACCCCAGGCAGCTCGATGTTCGCTGAGTTTGGACTTGGGGGACCTAACTATCGACTTGGCTTTTCCTGCAAGAACATTGTTTGCTGTGCGCCTGTCCTCCAACCTGTTACTAGTCATGTACGCGATGTTGTATTCCTTGCATGCCTCGTCCAACTATATCATTGTGTCAAATATGTGCCAGGCCTACAGTATTTGTAGAAGATAATGTGTACCTCGAAATAAACTTTGTTGATCAGTATATTCACCAGTCTGGGTTCGCTTTTGGTCTTACTCCCACAGTGCATTAGTACATACGTAAACGAATTGATAGTCACATCTATTTGATATGTTTGTTTCATAGTAGGTGGCCGCCCACATCACCGAACCTTGAACTTTGCTGTCTACGTCACCTGGCCCTAGGCATGCCGATGGTGCGGCTACTGTACCAGGTCTCGAACGTGGTCCTGATGTCACAGGTACCAGTGGTTCATCTGTTCTTTTTCAGTTCAATTGAGATCGTGCCAGAGACCACCACACTTCTTGTTCGCATCACCACTGATGACGAAACTATCACCCACTAATCACATCATGGGAACCGGCTTCCAAATGCCATGCGAGGTATCATAGCAGGACCAAGCAACTTTGGAAACAAATGTATGCTCCTCAAACATTTGGAGGAGCCCAACGACATTCAGTTCGAGAACATTTCCAAATCGCTACATCAGCCCAAGTACCTTTGACTGGCATAAATACTTGAAGCTGTGGATGGGCTATGGTATTTTCTATGTCGCGACAATGAAGAAGTCGTGCCGCCAAGTAATGCTTTGCCCAACTCTTTGTTTGTTTTCGATGATGTAGCTTAAAATACAGTTTACCATGAATCATTAATTTTATCATGGACCACCATATAGTGGTGGATTCGATTTACCTGTGCCAAACTTATTCATGTAAGCCTAAACAACTCCTGTACGACAATGCTAATTTCCTCACTCTATTTCACATGGATGACTTGAAATTACGACATATTACTCCGATTATGGTAATACAGATATGACTTTTGATTGATTTATAAGTATGTGCTCATGTTGCTGGTGAGAACCTCTCAGCTTCCTTGTGATAGCTAAGGATTTCCCGCCTCATAAGGGAAGGTCCCATAGAGGATTCGATGAGTTAATTAAAATACACCAGTGGGTGGGTATCCCTAAAATCATAGTAGAAGGGCTGATGGAAGCAAAATATTAGGCAAAATTTCTTAATTGTATGGAAAACATTTTTATGAGGTAGGTTGAATCTCGTCTTATTGGGTGTTAAACCTATATGTAAAGAGAGTAAAAGTGAATTACTCTATACTTCCTTTCTCTCTTTATATTAACTGATATCCGGGAGTTTGGTCTGACTGTGAAAATGGATGGAGACAACATATTTCAATCAGGACTTATGGATGGGCGCATTGTTCCATTATAAACAGCACTTTGTTCTTTTTCTGCCCACATGTAACAATGTTGGAGGAATACACGCACCGTGTTGGTTTTTGAAATACCTCGTTAGGATCTATTTTTGTGTGCATATGTAAAATCGGCATTGTCATAGACCTCATCACTTTATTCATGTATTAGTCAAGTTTAACTGGGAAAATGGTATGCATGTGTATATGTTGTTAACGTGTTTACTCGTATACTTACGCGCATAAAGCCAATAAAAAACTTCATTTTAAAAATCACTTTCCACTGATTTAAATGTTACACTTGTGATTCGACGTTGAAATATGGAACTATTTATCTTAACTCATTTCCAACTCTACAGAGACCATACCAGTCACAATATGTCTTCTGAAATATAGCGCAGTTAAGGACAGATATTTTTTTTTCCAAAACTGATTACTTTACCGTAAAAACTATCACTTAATCATAAAAAAATAACAAACTAACTGTATTAGTGAAATAACTTTCCAGTTACATCTACATTACAAAGGTTTTTGTTTCACTCGTTAACTCACTAGTTCTAACTTCATGTACGCATGCCTTGCCCGGTCCTAACTCACAAAGTTTGAAGATTTGTCGGCCGTGTTATGAATGATCCTGGCGTGCTACCACAATATTGCACGCATAAACTACAATACAACTGGGGTAAGAAATTTATACATATCCAACACCAACAGTAAGGCTTCAACTCTTCTCTGTGTGTTTGTGAGTGTGCATGTATACACGCTCACGTGAATGCACCATTTCCCTCGCCCCTTTTCCTCCCTGTTTCTTGTGCACACGCGCGCACACACAAACACACAATTTTTTAAAAATAATTGTGTATAATAACAAGTAATGTGTTGTACATTACCGGTGTTTCTTTAGGATATTTAGGTGTAAGCCACTTCTGTTTTTCTTTTTTCTTGAAGGGATACCTCGTGTCTTCTTCGATTGGACGCTTCTGGTGAACCCATATTCTTTTACTTTCATCACACAACCACTGTAGGGTAGAGCCTGCAAGCACTTGATCGCAACACACCTGGCAGCCATGCACCTGAACCGGACTGCAGAACGAGTAGCGAGACTCGTGCTGGCCAGACTTATCAGTGTGCGTAATCCCCACCCAGTCCCTTCCCCTAGCAACACAGTACATTAACTTAAAATGCTTGTCCGACAATTTCCGTACAGTCAGGCTGTTCATGCGGACTATTCGACGTATTTTCTTCCAGTGGACAAATTNATTAACTTAAAATGCTTGTCCGACAATTTCCGTACAGTCAGGCTGTTCATGCGGACTATTCGACGTATTTTCTTCCATGACAAATGATTGCAGCTCGAAATGAAAATAACGCGTATTTAGTTTCTCTTTAACAGAGTGTATACGTATTTGGTCACTTTATATTCTCCAAAATATTTACTTTAGAAGTAAATAGTATCTTCTATATTCTAACATGAAAAAAGGATACTTGAAGTTATTTTAAACTATAACATATTACAAATAAAAATTCAAAATTTCACAAAAATATTTGTGAAATCAGTTTTATAATACGTTTACAATATTTTCAGGCTATAAAACTATGGCTTTAATTAAATACGCACTCTATCACATATAATACAATCCATAAAATAAAAACAACTTATTTCCTTTTAAATTATGGCAGCTGTTCTAGTATAGTTTGGTATGCTATGCATTTGTTTTGCAGTTAGTTGCAGCTCTATGAAGAAAGTGAGTTCGAGGAAGACTTACAGAAAGTTATATATTTTTTTCATTAATTACGTGAACGATAAGATGAAAATTTTATTAATCATTCACAAATATGATATAATTCCTTTTCAATCACATTTACATCGATTTTACACATAACGATTCTTTCAAATGTCATTGTATATACAAGTAAATACATTAAAATTTTTGTTGGGTGCTGTACCTACATTTTATTGTGTTTTACGCATGAAAACCTCGATAATTTCATGTTAACAGTAATTACATAATCAAATTTCAGTTTCAAACTGAGATGAGTGAAATACATGCGATTTACATAATAAAAGGATTTTTTTTGGCTGCATGGCAACAGGCATAATAAGATAGACCTGCAATGGTCGGGTTGTTAATGATCGCATTACTTTCATCACTGTCATTTTCATAGGCAGCAGCAAATGCTAGTGGCGATAGCCAGAGACACAGGTAGACACTTGTCCCGTCCGCCTCTGCTGGTAGGCAGGTGCTCAGTCCTCTTCTAACTGTTCACAACCCATCACCAGACCTGTTATCGCGCACATCATCGCCTCGCCCTCCCTGTTTATTCATCTTTCGACATCTTCACGTAGTTCCACTTTCTACCACTGCGCTACGAAGGCAGCAGCTTCCTAGGTATATTATAAAATTCTTATGTATTTCCAAGATTGTACGGTTATTTGACAGCTTATCGTTACTGCGATTGATTTATAAGAAATTATACATTAATATCTTTGACTTTTTGCAAAAAATTATACTGTATTTGACATCATTTAAATCTAAAAAATTAATGATTCAGTCAACAGGTGTAGTATGTATTGTAACTTATTTTCATAAACTGAACTTTTAGCACACATATTATATTTTATGCGAATATTTTCTCACTCAAAATCTTAGAATAAAAACTGCTAACCTGGTAGGATGAGGTATTTTTTAATAAAACAAATTTGGGTAAGAAATGGAAATTTTTGTTATTAATAAATTAATTTATCCATCAAAGAGACTTACTTCGGTGACATATTTTACACTGAATAAAATATAAACTTTTATCTTTCATATGAAACTCAAGCAATACTTTTCTTAAGATTTTGGAAGTCTCTACAGTACTTTTTAAAAAGTTGTGCATTTACTGTGTTGCTGGTTGCATCACTATAAGGAGATCCACTTTACTTCTACCTTAACGTCATCAAGAAATGTCTGCGTTTAGACGAATCCAGTTTTACATATCCCTACTACAACAAATTATGATGCCTTCCATTACGAAATCAAGAACATATGTCAAGTTCTACTTCACAGAGTTGTACAATTGGTTGAACGATTTTCAGCTTTCTTTACTCAGAAAAAAAAGTCTTACAGCACCATTTTGCTCATTTAACATATGTTTATATGGGTGCCACTAAAATGATTGACATTTGATAAAATATATTTCTACGAATTTTATAAATAAATAAAATGATAATCTTCAATAACTCCCAGTAAATATAAATTTCCTGACAAAAAATTTCTCTTTTTAGATTTTGTAAAAAAATAACTAAAACATTTATTGATTATTTCAATTACATACGCGATTATGATAAGCAGTACCATTCAGCCTTTAAAAAAAAACTTCAATTAGGTTTTGTCCTTAAAAGTTTAACTGTATATGAAAGTGAAAAATACATTTTGCGTCAAAGTGGGTTAAAAACTACCGGCCATTTATTATGTTTCGATAAGACGCAATATGCAGTAACTATCATATCAAGCGTTTATCGAGAAAAATGTTTTAATTTTACATATCAAATAAGATATATTAACTACGTAATATGTGAAAAATTTGATACTTAAAATTATTAGAATTAAAAATGTATGCTACTTAAATTGTTCAAAATAGCATTATAGCTTGGCCCTACAAGTCATAGTTTGAAATAAGTGAGGAAATAAGCATCAAACTAAGATTTCTTGTCTTAGATAATATTTTTTTGGGATTATATAAAATGTTAATAGATTAAATATATATTTAATTTGTACCAGTTACTAGACACTGACTAGATTTCCTCCCGCCTGAATAATTAGTATAAAATACCTAAGTGAATGCGTTACGATGTATTACAAAAAAAGGCTAATGTTGATGATTGATTGCTGAGGTATAACGCATTAAAATTAACATGTTTATTTTCTACATCTATCTGTGCGTATTTGCCAGTGTGCCCCCCCTTTTTTTTTTCTAAACTTGACTCATTACATTAAAATTTTTAATTAAATTTTACAGCAAAGTGTTTAACAAAAAAGTATTGTTCAGAAATTAAATAATGTTTGGTATTTTTTTCGAGCTAATATCGAAATCCTTTCATACCTTACATTTTTTATGCTAAAGTATTTCTTTACATTTTCATCGCACAAAAAAAAATTGTTTAGCTAATATCTGTCGCTGTAGCACTTCCACATTCAAAAAATTTCGGTGGGTAAAATTATTAAAGGGTTTAATGATACTTTCAGAAGAAATTTTGAGTTACGGTAATGGTTGTTATGAATTAATTTTGCTATAGACATATACTGCACATAGATTGTTCTTAGTATATGAAAAAACTTCATATTTTTACATGTATAAACTGGATGTAAAACGACCAGTAACTTAGTTATTTTCAATAAACGCAAAAGTTTAATACAAAATAAACTTCATTCATTGTTAACGGAAATAAAAACACATATAAACTTATCATCGAATTAAATTTAAAACAATTCCACTAGCTGAGTCGTTATTATCTTTCATTGAAATTAAAAGCACATCTTTTCTCACAGAGCAGTGAATTTCTTACCATAGGTACTTTAAGACTAGCTAGAATAAAGCATGCTCTACAGATGTAAAAACATATTATTATTTATTTCAGCTCGTTATTCATTAGCCCAAGTAGAGATTTCATATGGGCGCGTAGCTTCTAAGCCTAACAAATGAAGCCCAAGTTTGAACTTTTCAGCTATTTCAGAGACAATTCTTATGAATTCCTTAGATTGGCTTTGAATATGTTTATTGCTGTAATTTTTTGGAAGCAATAAAAATATCCTAATGCCTCAGAATAGTACGCAAAGTTTAATTTGTGTACCTGTATCAAAGATTTTTCTTTTCCTTGTACCATTGCACAAATTTGTAAGGCATCAACGAAAGACAAGAAGGAGCTACAAACTTTCACATAACATTGATCCGTTTTATCCAACCAAACAAATCGGCCAAACTGCGATCTAGTTAGTAAATAGAGACCGGGATTGAAATACATTAAGTAGAAGCATTTTGCCGGAATAAAAATTATCTGCACACATAATTTTGAGATATGGTTAAGAGCGAGCCTCCTCCCAAAATTTATGATGCACTGCGACCTTCTTAGTCAGAAGTCTTGTCTTTTATTTTCGAGTGTGTTACAAGGTACATTCTCTATAGGTTTTTTATTGGAGTTTTAATTTTTACGGCTCGTTGACATTTTCGCATGTAAGACGACGAATACAAACGTACACGAATTTATATCAATGCCTTAACCGGGACCCGAAACCAGAACCACTCGCACCGCAAGCTGCCACGCAAACAAACGCAATACGGAGATCGGCATAAAATCTCAGTATTCCTTGTAGGGATCGAACCAATAATTTTGGTATTAGAAGAAAAACGCGCTATTTTCTGCCCCAAAGTGATTACCGATCGCAACTCCTCCACTTCAGTTATACTGTGTGCATACTTATGTTTAGTACACAATCATTGGCTATAATGGCTAACACCAGCGTTTTTTTTTCGTATGGAAACTCTCCATACGCTCTAAATATGTATTTATATATAAACATACATTTATATATGCATATCCTTATCACGTGTCCAAGAGAAATTTGGTAAGATGACAGAGAAAGGAGTTCGAAGTACGTATTATATTTTGGTCGGGGGTTCAATCCTTACCATATTCACAATTTTGGTTTGCGTGAATAAAATTTTTTGTGATAAAATATTTGTAATTGATTTATTTCACATAGGAATGCACCGTTTTTTAAATATTGATGATTATTTATTAAATAAAAATAACTTTATTTGAATTAGTATATTTATTTAAACTAAAGTAATTATGTTTTAGATTACAGATAAAGCAGATTTAAGTGGCAATCAGTAAATATTCCCTGATTCCGATTCACGGAGCAGGAATGATCCGAAATAGGTACGCCATGTATGTGTCCCTTCATGTGCCTTTTCTTCCCAACACAATGTATCTGTAAAATCCGAACGAATAGTCTTTCTACCTCTCACAGCCATTTAATCTGGCCTATCTGAAACTTTGCTAGTTGTAGTGGAGACGTTTGGGCGGCTCTTTACACCAGAGTCTTGAGAACCGATGAGGGTGAAGCTTTGTGAGTATGGAGCAGCGCTGGAATGCAAGGGCGGGGGAAACGGGAGATCCCCGAGTATACCAGTCGACCAGTGGCATCGTCCAGCACGATTCTCACATGCAGAAATCAGGGAGCGACCCCTCCGGGAATCGAACCTGGTTCGTCTTGGTGGGAGGCGAGCGCTCTAAACGCTGCGCCACCGTGGCCCCAAACTTCGTTCTTTGTTCGTAGGGCTGCCTAGTACGTCTTCTCGACATGTATGTAACTAATTAATCATCAATGTCATTAATCGTGCACGTTACTTAACATGCTCTTTATTTGAAGGCTGTTTATATAAGCCACATGAAAAGCAACGCCGCACTTTTTATATCCATAAATAATTGCATGTAACTTTGTATTGTAGTTTGTAGTTGAGTACTATTACAAAATTTAAGGTTATTAAATGTTTTTCACGACCCAAAGTTTTTTTTAAAGCAATGAGTGTACAAATAGAAGAGGTTTGCACTGGTAAGTGCTCATGTTTAATAGGAATCATCTCATTATAGGCCGTTCACGGTAGAGTGAACACTTTTGAAAGACCTTTCATTTGGAATAGTAGTCAATAAGTACAGGATGAGTATAAAAGAATACCCCAAATTTGAAGGTCTATAATATCAAAACGAAACAACCTACAACCTTGATTGACCAATCAAATGAACCGTGGAACCGTGAAGGTTGTTTACCATACATTCATAAATGTTCAATGTGACCACCATGAGCGAACCGGACGACATCTACGCGCATCTGTCGTTGCACTATGAGCGTGTGTTGTGCGTTAGTCCGCATCACGATGGCCACGGAACAACAGAAGGCGTTCTATGTTATTCAGTTTGCTAAATGTGAATCGGTTACGACTGTTCAACGTGAATTCCGTCTCAAATACGGACGTTGTCCTCCCGATAGGTGGAGTATCGTGCGTTAGTTTCGTCAGTTCCGTGACACAGGGTGCCTTTGCCAAGGCAAAAGTTCAGGGCTGCCACGTGTGTCCGAAGAGAATGTACAACGGATTCAACAAGCGTTATTTTGCTGTCCGAGAAAATAAACTCGACAAGCTAGTCGGGAACTGCAAATCCCGCAATCGATAGTACGAACAGTGTTGCAAAAGCGATTGCTGTACAAACCACACAGGTTACAGCTTGTACAGGCTCTTACCGAAAGGGATAAAGAACTGAGACGTGATTTCTGCACTTTAGTTCTTGCCCAGAACGAGGAAGATTTCGATTTTCGAGTTAATAATGTTTTTATTGACAATCAGTGATTGGAACATAGAAATAAACAGTGGCGTGAACAGATAACAGATAATTATTAATGCTTCAGCGTAAAAATTACGCTCTTATGTAATCCAGGGTATGGCAAGGAACCCCAAATGCAAATTGAAGCAGACAAATGAGGGCAAGTGAAAAGAAAAACGGGGAAAACTAATTAAAACCCCCAGACACGAGGCGAAATGAACAATAATATCAGAAAAAGGGGATGTAAAGAAAGCAAAAAAGGAAACTATTAGAAGGAGCATATGAGCAAAGGAAACGGGAGGTTACTGGAGAAACCCACCAATTAAAAGGAAAGTAACGGGAACATGAAAGAAAATGACCCACACAAGGGAAAATGAAAAACTCAGGAAAAATAAGTGTACATGTGCTCTGCGAGTATAATTGGCCCCGCACAACCATAGGTGTAGTGAGTGTAGATATGGAAAGTAAATGTAGTAAATAAAGTAATAAACAGTGTAAGTGAGTGATGCGGGCGTGAGGCCCCACAGAGCCATAGGTGTTATAGAATGTAGATTAAAAGCCTGGGAAGGAGGGGAAATTGAATGTGAGGTATAGATGTGTATTGCCGGTATCGGGCCCCACACAACTATAGGTGTTATTGTTGTAGGAAAAGGAAAACTGGTGTGAAAATAAAATCCAAAAACTACGTGTAGAAACAAAAAAATGCGTGTGAGTATCTTGTGGGTATAGTTGTTCGGCCCCACAGAACCGGCGCGTAAGAAAAGAAAGGGAAGAGGTATTAACACGAGAGAGAAACACAGTAACGAGAAGGAAACAAAATAAGGTAAAAAAATAGGAAACTGCCAGGCCTGGAGGACAAAAAAGTGACAAAAAGGACGGTAATTGACAAAGAACTGATTTCTAATTTGCCTTTGCAGGCCAGGACGGCTGTGGCCCTGGCAACACAGCACAGATTGTTGGGGAACGAGGTGAAATTTAATGTATAAAACTGCACCGGAGGAGCTATAAAAATGTCCCAAAAGGAACTTGCATGCGCACAATTAAATGATACACATCACGAGAATAAGTGCCGCGAATGACACATTCCAAGTTAATGATAGTAATGATAATGGCATGTCACCAACCACTCAACGTACACACGTTGGGGAATGTGGAGAGACAGGACAAGAATTAAGTATAATAAGTACTAGAAAACATCACGATAAGCAATGACTAAACTATTAAAAGTTTACTTAGACGACATTCCACACTCGACTTAGAGTGCAAAAGAACGAGTAACAATAAAGTATGCTATCATAGAGAGAGAGAAAATATAAGAGGTACAAAACAGTACCCGGCCCGCAGCATGCAGCGCGGTTGTGATAATAAATACCCAGCACCAGACATAATAGTAAAGATCTCGAAAACCAATTAACAGGGAAAACGTAAAAGAGCAAACCCGCCCGGCCGCGTTTCCTCATCGGTCCGGGACGCGACGCAGGCGGTTTAACAAAACTGATCAGTAGGCAGTCCCCAGGAAGCGCTGGTAAACAGACCAGTGACACAAGTTAATGTCTATACAATCACTATGGCAATTTGCCAACAACGAATTCAGGCCATACAGAAAAATATATAATCAATACCAAACCAACCGTAATAACACTGCAAATAACGCAGTCGGATTACATGAACATTCCATGTATATCATCTCAAAATTACGGACATTCGGCCTGCGCCACTTTCCAGGAGAATCTGGCTAACATACAAATGCAATATAAATATGTAAGCGATCACCGGTAGGGCGACCAGCCAAAGACAATTGTGAGCGAAACACAATATTATGTAAATGTTACAATTGTAACAGTAATAATACTAGCGAATTAATACAGGCACACATCACAAGCGAAAGAGATGCATAGCAATACTCTTACCGACTAGCAGTCGCGAACTGATGTGAAGGAAAACAATATACTGCATCCGAAAAAAGGGATGAAATCCTGCATACTTATGGGAGATTTAGCTTCCCCAAATTATGAGGGGGCCGTTCCCACACAAGTGAGGCATAAACAGACACGAATAATAACGAGGTACACTATGCCTTCATGTTTAAGCTGGTTTTTAGTGATGAAGCAACGTTCCATACAAATGGTAAGGTGAAACGGCACAACGTGCGGATATGGGGTCAGGAGCCTCAACACGAAACCACCGATCACGAGCGCGCTTCCCCCAAAGTGAAAGTGTTTTGCGCTGTATCCAAAGACACTGTTTTTGGACTTTATTTTTTCACGAGCCCACTGTTACTGGAATCCCTTATTTGGACGTGCTTACAGAGTGGTTGTTTCCTCAGTCAGAAGAGGCGGCGGGGGACTTCATTTTCCAGCAGGATGGTGCGCCACCCCATTGACACCTAGCTGTTCGCGGATACCTGAACGAGACGTTGCCGCAACGCTGGATTGGTCGAAGAGCAGCTGGCGACCAGGCTCTTCATCACTGGCCCCCAAGAAGCCCGGATCTTACCTCGTGCAATTTTTTTCTATGGGGGTACATANCGACCAGGCTCTTCATCACTGGCCCCCAAGAAGCCCGGATCTTACCTCGTGCAATTTTTTTCTATGGGGGTACATAAAGAAATAAGTGTTTCGTCCACAATTGTCGGCTAACATTGACGAACTCAAAACGAGAATTACGGACGCCATCCAAAACGTAACACCAGACATGCTGACAAGAGTGTGGAACGAGATTGATCAACGCGTAGATGTCGTTTGGGCCCGCTCGTAGTGGTCAGATTGAACATTTATGAAGATATGCTAAACAAACTTCACAATTCAACGTTTCATTAGATTTGTCAACCAAGGTTGTAAGTTGTTCGGTTTTGTTATTATAGACCTTCAAAGTTAGGGTATTCTTTTATACTCATCCTGTATTTTACTTTAACCTTTAGGCTTAGACGTTAACTTGGGAGTTCAGTGGAATATACACACTTTAATTATTATTTACATGGAAATATGTGGTTAAAATATAAAAAAGCGCTGAAAGGAAAACGGAACTACGGCCTCAAAAGTGCTGACATTACCGTGAAAAACATTTAGTAGCATGTACTGTTGTACACTAAAACTTCACGATAGTATATATTAGCTGTTTCCAAGAAGTCAGTTTTAACAAACTGCCAGAGTTCCATCGTGCAAACGTCTTCTATGGTTCGTTAATATGCCAAATTGTGTGAAGTAATTCCGAATTCTTCTCGCTCTCCCCGACGTTCGGTTAAGTCCATGAAAACATAATATACTCCTTTAAGAGTAAACAGAAGCCGACGTTATTTCGGTTCGGTTTTCTTAACTAATAATGGGAAAGAGCGTTAATTGCTTCCAGCACACATCAGCTCTATAACTTTTTATTTGCGCAACAAGTTACATGATGCACGTACATTTAACATCTGGTAATTTGTCCTATTACATCTTATTTGCAACTGAAGGAATTGCACTGTACAATAAATGAGAAATAAAAAATAATATCACAGTTATGTTGAGCGTGTTCTGTAAAAAACTGCAATTTAAAACAACCNCAATAAATGAGAAATAAAAAATAATATCACAGTTATGTTGAGCGTGTTCTGTAAAAAACTGCAATTTAAAACAACCAAGTTCCATTTCTTAATGTTTACTTTAGGTTTGTTTGTGAAGTTGTTGGCTATGTATTTCACCTTTTTATCTCTCACGTTATGAATAAAAATTTGCTTGCTTGGAAATGTTATTTACCATTACCTTTAAATTATTTATGTTTGTATTGGTATTAAATTTATTTTTGTTTCAATATTTATCTATTGAATCAATTTAAATATAATAAATTAAGTTAACAAAAGTGTATTTTTTAATTTAACACATATTGTTTAAACATTTTTTTGGCGTTTAATAATTTGTTTCAACAAAGTAATATTAGAACTGATAGTTTATTGAATTCAGATGCAAGGCAAATGTAAGGTTAGAAATATTATGCTGAGTTTGCGCGATGCATTCGGAAAGATGGCGGGGGGTGACGCAGTGAAAAGGGCGAGAATGTTAGAAATCAAGCTTGTGTTCCCAGGGGCTTCACCCGTCATAACATTTTCTTGCTCACCGATAAACTCTGTGATGTGGCTTGATGGCACTGGTAGAATAATGACAGCTACTTGTAACCGTCTATGTGATATCATGTGCAGTGGTGTCCAACAGTTTTTTCCAACCCTTATAGTGAACTTGTCCGCGAACCGCTAGCGCAAAAATTATAATAACCCCCAAATACTTAGTGCGTGAGTGAAGATATTTGGATGGCTCTTAACATCGAGGTCTTGAGAGCCGACGTGAATCCTTAGATAGGAAATAGTAGGTTGGCAAGTTTTTTTATTAATACAGTGCAACATTTCATCACATTAAATACATTAATTATAAAAAATTCCATACAAATCGAAGTCAATTAATATTTTTTCTGGCACATTGAAGTGTGTTTATATTTCACACATATGCCTGCCGACCACATTATATGAAACTGTAGGTTGCAGGTTGGACACCACTGGCGAGGCATCAACTCCGTACGGATGATTTTGTGACAGTAGTCTTCATACATTTTGGAAACTCTGACAGCTTTGTTTTTTAATTCGCAATTTGATTGCTTGAATACTTTCGATTATTATTATTATTATTATCTACTCGATTTTACATATTACACAATTAGAGTTTAATTGCCAATTGTAAATGGTGTAGGTTTTCTGTTGCATTTCTGAATAACTCTNTTACATATTACACAATTAGAGTTTAATTGCCAATTGTAAATGGTGTAGGTTTTCTGTTGCATTTCTGAATAACTCTATTCAATTAATTTACCTCTCTCTGTACTACACGTTTAGCAACCCTAAGCCCATAGCCAAAAGCATTTTTTCTATGTGGCTGCGTTAGAGGTTTTTCTAGCAAAATACATTATAGTAAATTTATTAAATTAAATTGAAGCACACACCTCATATTCCTAAGCTGCATTTTATTACGAATATTTATCTCTCGCCAGAGTTTTTCTTTTACTTGAAATTGCCTCAATATGGTAGCAAGTTTCATTACTCTCTCGTACAGAATGGATTCACTTTGACCTGTTTTCAATGAAGAGGAATCTAAAAGGCAGTCATGATGACGAATTAGGCTACAGAATACCATTTCGCTATGTAAAGATATTTTCTCGATAATCATCATTATTTAAAGAAAGCAATAGGTGCAGAGCGGGGTCTCACGTGAAATATGTTTGACGTCTCAGTTACTAATATAAAAACGACAATACTAGAATTCGCCATCGAAATACTCCTAGTATTTTACGATTATATCTCCTGGCATAAAATAATTAAATTTATATCTGTAATTGTTGCTATNTCGAAATACTCCTAGTATTTTACGATTATATCTCCTGGCATAAAATAATTAAATTTATATCTGTAATTGTTGCTATCCCATCTCATATTCTTCTATATAATGGTAGAATGGCAAGACAGAGTTATTGTTAATACATATTTATCCTTGAATTTAATGTTTAATGACGTGTACGGCTTATAAATTCTGTCAAAAATTATTACAGTTAAAACCCCCTTTTTTTTAAATGTTTGTTCTTCTTAACTCTCGATCTCCTTGCAAAGTTAGTTTTGGCGAAAAAGTTTTACCTTACTATAAAGTTTATGGCGGAAATTCGACCGACAAACTTCGTGAATTGATTAAGTGTGCAAAACCAAGTCGGGAAAAATAAAGACACTTTGTACCTAAACTGAATATTAAGGGAGATGTAAGCCCATGAAATTGAGATTTTAAAATAATTTTTTACAAAATGTCGGAAACGAAGTGAAGTTAAACTGCAATTCTCCGAACATTGCTTTGTGTTATCTGAGTATTCAAATTTAGAGCATACTATCATTAACACGTCCCATCGTAATATAAATAACAGGGTTGGCCACCCTCTTTTTGCAGGCAAGTTTATAACCATCAGAAATGATGCACGTTTGTTGTTGTTTTATCGAGAAGTGTAACCTAATTACCAAAAACGATCCTCTCATTGCAATTGCCCAGTACCCACCGTTTCCGTGTAAAACGCTCACAAAGCTTCGCCGGCCGCGATACAGTGCCTCGGACTTAGGAAATACTACCTAAATGCGTGCACACTACGTTTCTTTATCAACTGCAAAGACGATGATGGAGGAATTTTTTAACGCTTACTGTAAGTACCACGTACCATTCATTAATAATCTTACAGTGCCGAAGGTGAATGTTTGTTTCTGGCGACATTCACTTGAAGCGAGATTCCTTGCAGATTTGACTGGTTTTGTCTGCGCGCCTGGAACTTCGTTGCTGCCACGGAAAGTTTCGTGCCCGTTTCATACGGAAACGGTGGGTCATATGCAGTTGCAACATGAGAACCATTTTTGTTGTTTAAGTCTTACTGCTGAATAAACCAGCATCAATCGTTCATAATTCCCGACGGTATAGCACTTGCCTGCAAAAAGAGAGTGGTTAAACCTGTTATTTTCACGACATGGGGAGGTATTAATGAGAGTATGCTCTTAAGTTAAAGATCCCGATATAAAAAAAACTATTTTCGGAGAAATGTAGATTAATCTCACTTTTTTTCCAGAATTGTGCAAAAATTCAGTAAAAATTTTTTTTTGAGGGCTCACATGTCCCTTAATGTTCAATTGATGTAGAAAGTGCCCTACAGATTTTGTAATTTATTTCGCTTAAGGAATCACCTCACGAAGTTTGTCGTTTGAATTCCACACCATCCTGTATATATTTTTATATTCTGTTTATTTGTAAAAAAAAAATATACATATCAATACAATTTTCTTCTCCAGAGGGGTTAGAGTGGCGAGTGAATGTTGCAGATCTATAAAAGTGGTCAACATGAAAAATACTGCTGATATGTGAGAATGGCAAGGAAGGGAAATTGTAGTAGGACCATCCAAGAGGAAGAATAATGCACGTAGCCCTGAAATAACACATTCCTCCTATTATAAAATGACAAACATTATGTCATTCGGAAGGTTGGTTGCTGGTTTATAGTGTGATCAAGAAAAAAAACAGAAAATTACTATTCCATTGCACATCATTTCTGAAGTTAGCGAAATTGTTAACGATCATTTGGTGATATAATTGGCCTTTATGATACATTAAGTTTAACGTTAAGGGGTTTAATCCTTCAGGTTATGCGCAGGACTAAAGACGACATGACGACCTAATTCAGTTTGCTCCGAATCACTATATAAATGAGCGCTCATATACTGAGTTTAATGCCAGGGGTCTGGTGCGAAATATTAGCGATCCCGCCTCTTCGCTCCATAAACGTGACGCTTTTAGCGTGCCGCCGCCGTGTGAGGTGCCGCAGCAGTAACACATAACAATCAACTATACAGATGTGAAACTGCCTCTGATACCGTAAACCTAAGCCGCACATTCCAGTGAAGTGGCGTTACTGCTGAGCAGAATGTGGGAATGCCGTTAGTCAATGCGCACGGCAGCTTAGCCAACAGAGAAATATTTCGCAGCACGCAGAAGCCAATCAGATTCAAGGCCATTTCACAGCTTCGCACAGCCAGTCAGCGAATGGTTATGCCCACATCAGAANACACATAACAATCAACTATACAGATGTGAAACTGCCTCTGATACCGTAAACCTAAGCCGCACATTCCAGTGAAGTGGCGTTACTGCTCAGCAGAATGTGGGAATGCCGTTAGTCAATGCGCACGGCAGCTTAGCCAACAGAGAAGTATTTCGCAGCACGCAGAAGCCAGTCAGATTCAAGGCCATTTCACAGCTTCGCACAGCCAGTCAGCGAATGGTTATTCCCACATCAGAACTGCCGCCACGTCATTTCGTATATGCATACTTACCTATTATGTGGCGGCAACAAAGTCGACTAGCACTTGGAGAGGGGGGGGGACGTCGGTTCGATTCTCATTTATGGTTTCAGCTTTCCGCGGTTTTCAGAAATCTCTCCAGGCGAATGTGGGAATGGTTTGCTATAAAAACACTTCCTATGCGGTAAAATGTAATTTGTAGCTCCATAGAAGTGATTACTTATTTTTGTTCTGAAAATAAGTGTTATTAATAAATAAGAGATTAGTGGAAAAATTGCAAATTATATTTACGTTAACACAAACACACCCGCTTCGTGAGGGGTCATCGAGACACGAACCAGTATCCCTCCCTCATGTTACTTAATCTAAGTGCTTTGCCACACGACCGCGTTGCGTTAGAGTACTTTAATTTCTTTTATTACCAAAATTTGTGGCGTGTAGTACCATGGACAAGAAAATAATCATGTTGTGTTATTGATTGAGAGAATGACTGCATGGTTTAATAGCTGCAGAATATACTGATTTAGGAATATTAGCTTCGGGATAACAGTTACTTACCACAAAATTAAATTTACGAAAGGAAACGTTTAACATCACTTAATCCTTTCCTTTGGTATAAGGTAAAAACAAAAATTATATTTGTTTGTTATACAGGAAGGTAATGCTGTCATAAAACCACATGAAGAAAAAAGGTATTAAACGTAACCATATAATTCTGGAACTTCCCTTTGAATTAAGGCATGAATTTGGTACTGTAACCAAAACAGCTTCAAAGAAGCTCTATAATAATATAAGAAGGTCTATAATATATAAACCAAACAACTTACAACCTTGGTTGACCAATCAAATGAACAGTGGAACTATGAAGTTTGTTTACTATATCTTCATAAATGTTCAATGTGACCACCACGAGCAGCCTGAACGACATCTACGCGATAATTAAACTCGTTCCACACTCTTGTCAGCATGGCTGGTGTTACGGTTTGTCGTAAGACTTAATCGTGCGAGTTTCGTTGTCGTCTGCGAACATTTTATGTAATATATTAACAGGAGGTAATGACGTCAATGCATGTTGTCTCGAGTTAAGCAAAGCCGCGTTACCTTTACATGTACCAGTGTGTCTCTTTAAATTATCGCTTCTACCAAATGTTGCGCCGCACATATATCANTGGTACTGTAACCAAAACAGCTTCAAAGAAGCTCTATAATAATATAAGAAGGTCTATAATATATAAACCAAACAACCTACAACCTTGGTTGACCAATCAAATGAACAGTGGAACTATGAAGTTTGTTTACTATATCTTCATAAATGTTCAATGTGACCACCACGAGCAGCCTGAACGACATCTACGCGATAATTAAACTCGTTCCACACTCTTGTCAGCATGTCTGGTGTTACGGTTTGTCGTAAGACTTAATCGTGCGAGTTTCGTTGTCGTCTGCGAACATTTTATGTAATATATTAACAGGAGGTAATGACGTCAATGCATGTTGCCTCGAGTTAAGCAAAGGCGCGTTACCTTTACATGTACCAGTGTGTCTCTTTAAATTATCGCTTCTACCAAATGTTGCGCCGCACATATATCATGTTAGTGTTCTGGAGTTCGGTTTCTTTCAACACTCGCACTTTTTATGGCGCCGTGCATTACAAATTTTACTAAAGATCTTGGCAGGGTAACTGCATTGTTTTCCATGTAATTGTCGAGCAATCGATGGAGGTTTGCATGTAGTCGTATACGACATACACGATTGCACATCGTCAGGGGTTCGCATCGTCTTTCAGCACATGTTAATTCAAATACCTGTACTACTACTGCACAGTACCGACTCCTCAGTGCTAACTCCTCAGAGCTGACTCCACAGTGCTGACTTCTCATTGCTGACTCGTTAGAGCTGACTCCTGAGAGCTGACTCCTCAGTGCTAACTCCTCAGTGCTGACTCATCAGTGCTGACTCATCAGTGCTGACTCCTCAGTACTGACTCCTCAGAGCTGACTTGTTAGAGCTGACTCCTTAGAGCTGACTCCTCAGTGCTAACTCCTAAGTGCTGACTCCTCAGTGCTGACTCATCAGTGCTGACTCCTCAGTACTGACTCCTCAGAGCTGACTTCTCAGTGCTGACTCCTTAGAGCTGACTCCTCAGTGCTGACTCCTCAGTGCTGACTCCTCAATGCTAACTCCTCAGTACTGACTCATCAGTGCTGACTCTTCAGTACTGACTCCTCAGAGCTGACTCCTCAGTGCTGACTCCTCAGTGCTGACTCCTCAGTGCTAACTCCTCAGAGCTGACTCCTCAGTGCTGACTTCTCATTGCTGACTCGTTAGAGCTGACTCCTGAGAGCTGACTCCTCAGTACCAACTCCTCAGTGCTGACTCCTCAGTGCTGACTCCTCAGTGCCGACTCCTCAGTTGACTCCTCAGAGGTGATCCCTAATTACGGAGCGTGCCGAGCTGATTGCGGAGTGCGCAGAGCTGACTGCGGAGCTGATTGCGAATCAAGTTGTGCTTATTTTGGTTTGTGCGGTGGATTCTACGTACAGATTTTTCTCCCACGGGGCTGAGCATTTCGAGTCGGAGGTGAAAACTCTATAGCAGAATCGGCACTGGCAACAAACAGTTAGCGATGATGCAGGGCGCGGCTCNTGATGCAGGTCGCGGCTCCATGATCGTCGAGGTCAAAAGCAGGCCTTCGTATTAGCAATTCATCTCCGTGGTATGGTGAGAGAGCATTTCTACATGGATGTTCACCTCATGGTGTCAGAAAGTCAACTGTGATTTTTTGTGTATAAATGTTGTTATTTTTAAAGTAAAGAGCCAAAATAGTGCCAACAAAAGGCCTTCCGCCGTAAAAATTATATGTAAGAAAATATGGGAGCACTCTGAAAAACCCAAAAATTATTTCCCCCCAGAAGAAAATACACAGATACTTAAATAACCATATGGTATTTAAATATGCTTGTAGGCATACGTATATATAAATATAGACATTTTAAATAATATAATGTTCCCATATTTATATATACATATTTATTTATAAAATAAATTTAAAAAATCTTTTTATTTACAAATTTATATACCTACGCATAATTATCGATAAAATAAATAAAAATGTATGTTATACTTATATATTTATGTATACATAATTATCGGACACTCACTCGGAGGAAAGGACGAATTATTTTATAAGGAACGCGAAATAATTATTGTCGACCTACGTTTGGTGCCACAGTATTCTATGTTCTACAAACTAACCAGAATGTTGTGTCTGATCGTACCATCTCTGGGCGTATATGCATGTTGCGTTTTTGAACGTAATTCATGTTAATTTAGCTAGAGTAATTTCATTAAAGGCAGAATATTTAATTTGATATTTATTCTTGTTATTTTTAGAAAATTTCTTAATCGGATGGTGGCTTATGTTATAAAACCGAGTGAGTTGGCGCTGTGGGAAACCATTTTAATCGCGTTCCGGTGGACATGGGTTCGATTCTCGTTCCCGCTATTCTGAATTAGGTTTTTCGTTTTTTACCTAAATCTAAATCACTCCAGGCGAACACTGGGATGGGTACTAACTACACACCATGGCCGATTCCTTCTAAGTTCCTAATTATCTGAGCAAATCTCTAATTACTTCGCTCTCGACGAGACGTTAAACCCAATCTGCCTATCCACCTTATGTTGTAAAATTTTGTATAAACTTAAGAGCTTTACATTTTCACGCATTATTTAACGGGAATTTGAATGCAGGACCTTTACGGTAATCGGAGAAATTNAATTTTGTATAAACTTAAGAGCTTTACATTTTCACGCATTATTTAACGGGAATTTGAATGCAGGACCTTTACGGTAATCGGAGAAATTTAAAATACAAATATTGGCTGCAGCAATTTTCAAAAATTACGAATTAGATTACACTGATCTTGCTATTATCTCTAACAGTTGTTTACTGTACTTGTAGACAGGAACAAGGATATATAAACATTATTGGCCATTAAACACCGAACAATACNTAACAGTTGTTTACTGTACTTGTAGACAGGAACAAGGATATATAAACATTATTGGCCATTAAACACCGAACAATACCTAGCATGTGAGTTAATTCTCCAGTGCACATCTTAACCTTATAAAATTACTTTGAACATTAGGTTGACAAGTATACTGTAGCTGATATTGTCTCCAGTACAGATGAAACGAGCCTAGTAGCGTTGAATGGGGCGTGACTACTGGTACCCACTCGTCTCGTAATTCTATATATGATATTCCAGAAGGTTACAGATGTACCGAGCAATAGCTAACTATGCGATGGTGCAAAGGATACGCCAGNTAACAGTTGTTTACTGTACTTGTAGACAGGAACAAGGATATATAAACATTATTGGCCATTAAACACCGAACAATACATAGCAAGTGAGTTAATTCTCCAGTGCACATCTTAACCTTATAAAATTACTTTGAACATTAGGTCGACAAGTATACTGTAGCTGCTATTGTCTCCAGTACAGATGACACGAGCCTAGTAGCGTTGAATGGGGCGTGACTACTGGTACCCACTCGTCTCGTAATTATATATATGATATTCCAGAAGGTTACAGATGTACCGAGCAATAGCTAACTATGCGATGGTGCAAAGGATACGCCAGGGAGTTACAGCATGCCAATACAGACATGGTAAGACGAAAAAATTTACGAATAGAAAGCGTCAAAGTCTCCCACGTGCTGTGATGTCAAACAATAAGGCATAGAGTTTCGATCTAGATTGGGAAGTGCTATATTTGCGTGTACAATCCACCAGAAGGTGGTTGTACTTGGGGTCCATGGTACTTGGGGTTTCTAGAGCATGAGATCCCTTCATAGTATACTGTCCATAGTTTATTGATGGTGCAAAGCTCGTCACTGTTGGACTCCANGATGAGCTGTAGCCCTAGAGCATGAGATCCCTTCATAGTATACTGTCCATAGTTTATTGATGGTGCAAAGCTCGTCACTGTTGGACTCCAGGACAATGGAAGAACATCCTGTGGTGTGACCAATCTTGCTATGTCTTGGGGCAATCAGATTGGCGTGTGTGATGTGCCCTGAGCATCATCTTCAAAGTGACAGCAGTGTGGCATTGGTCAATTTCGTTTTCAGCACGACTGTGCATTCTTCCATAAAACATTCTATAACAGGATGGTCTCAGTACATGAGAGTGTACGAACTCGAACGTCCCGCCAAAAGTGTTGATGTCAACCCCACTGAATACCTTTGGGATGAGAAGAAGTGCCATTTGGAAACCAGACCACGAGCCGCTCACAAAACACCACATAAGCGTATTAGTTCATCATACTGGGGAGGGAATGGACACAAATTCCATCAAAAACGTGGAGAAAATTATGAGGAAGGAATATGTGATAGAAGTGAAAGATGGACTAAATCAGAATGACAAAATACCAGATTCTTGTTAACACATTACTAGGGTTGTTTGGAGACGTTGCATGTTATACGTTGCATGTTATACATAGTAAGGACCACTTTCTACGGAACAAGTGATTCCTACCAGAATAATAGTAAGTGGAGTGATAGGTGAGGAGGTTTAATAAAAATTATTTTTTTACTGAGGAGACTGTCAAAAGGAGAAGCGATGGAATGAAATAACAGAGTAAGCGGAAGTCGCCGAAAAAAAGCACTTGAAATCAGCAATCTCCGAAACATTTCCCACATATGAAATTTCTGATTGACGACATGCCCGAGATTGAACAATCATCGCAGTGGCGAGAGTGACGCTCTAACTGCTGGGCCATCTGCATCTACTAAGGTCTAGCGGAAGTGAAATTATTGTTACCAACGTCGGGTAGAAGTGGTATTATTCTTATCAAGGCCACATGTAAATTATATACCTTTACGGAGTCTATAGAGAAGAAATATTATTTTAACCCATCTAGAAGTGGCACGATTCCTCTATTGAGGCCAGGTAAAGTGATTTCAGGAACATGTGGATAAATTATTACCAATATCAGATAATTGCGACATGTTTCTTACCAAGGCATAACAGACTGATATTCTTTCAAAACACAGTTAAAAGTATTTTTTTTCCAAGGCACTCTTAAATGCCTATTACCAAAATCCTGTCTGGCAGACATGCTATTATCAAGGACATTAAGTAATTTCGTTTTTTGCAAGAATAGGTAAACGTGACCTGATTATTATTAATAGCAATTGACGTAATTTTGTTATGTATGTGTAGACAAATGATTTCCTGTGCCAAGTATATGTGGCATGATTCTTACTAGTTTACTGATGTCAAGTAGAATGATATTTTAACCCAAAGACCTGAAGACAAACCATCCTTCACAAGGTCAGTTAGACGGTCAAGGGCCCATGGCTTATGTCAAATCAACAACTCCGCTTTTCGCCTGGAGCTATTTCGCGAAATAATCAAAGCTACTCATACATCTTCTAACGACCTCACCCTGTTGTGCCACGTCACAAGCCTAGAGCACATATTACTTAATAATACAGAGGTGAAACCGCCGCTCATTCCAGATACCCAATCGTACACATGAAAAAATTACCATTCGCGTTTTCTTACTAGACGTATACGCTGATGTAGTAAACTTACCTATAATTTTTTAGAGTGTAAGTTCTTTGATCAATCCACAATTCGAAGTCAACAGCGCGAAAGCAATAATACCAGGAAAAAAACTGCGAATCTGTGCGAAATTAATGCAAAAACTAAAAGGAGGTGGTGCTGAGTAAGGCGGAAAGAACGTGCCAAGGGCTTTCGTCTGGGCGAGCGAAGTTGTAAAGGCAGGCACACTATGCAGTTACGCGTTAGTAGACGAGGCTCGCAGACGGTTGACTTGGGAAGTCTGTTTCGAAGTGCAGACAGTTCCTCCGCTACTTGATTGCCAGCAGAGCGCCGCTGGAACTGCACAACTCCCTGATCGCTCGCGCTGGAGCACCGCGCCCTCGCCCTAGCCACGCCGCCCGTCTGTTTGTATTCAGTTCAGTTTCGCCGGCCGCATTTCGCTGGCTGTGTACATAACCGCCGGTCAACAGCCACCTCAGAGCCAGACAAGCACACACGCGATACCGGGCTTCTGGTGTAGTCGGCTACCGCTAGGTCAAGTGCCACCCTTCAACGTTGCGCCAATATTAATTGCCTTCTGCGCGACATTTCTTGTGCCATAAGGACTTCCCATTTTGAAAACGTACAGTGCACGCAAACCTACTCACCATACAATTTGAACTCCTTGATAAAGCAGGAATGGGTTCAATTTTGAATAGGAAAACTCATTCCTCGTCATTTTTCATTATTATTTGATAATTAATAGGCCCTTCGGCACGATATCATTGCATATTTTCTCTAACTGCCCACTCCTTTATTTCATTCGACTTCCAATATGATTATTTTTCTTCTTCGCCTTAGATGGTTGTAGTTTTTCGCAACACATTTTGTTACTAGAATAAATAAAATCAAAGAAAATTACATTATTATTTACAGTGCTCCTTACGATAAAGTGTGAAACGTTCACTACAGTAAAAACACATTTAAATTACAAGCAAGAATAGTAAACGAAGATACACCATGACGATAAATTAATATTAAAATAATGCGTTTATCCTTGAACAATAATGGTGATAAAAGTACGATTACCCTGACAAATTACAATTAAGAACAGCTTCAATGAAATCCAAATATTGCGGGGAATAACGAAGATTTTTAACTTTACAAAGTCGAAATGGCGGTCGCAGTAAAAATTTGGGCTTCAAAGGACAACAGCAAATTAACTACATGTCGACAGCAATAAAAAAAAACATCGGTATTGCAAATAACATCGGAACATTAAAATAATATATTAGAGATACGAAAAAACCAACCCTAGAGANAGTAGTAAACGAAGATACACCATGACGATAAACTAATATTAAAATAATGCGTTTATCCTTGAACAATAATGGTGATAAAAGTACGATTACCCTGACAAATTACAATTAAGAACAGCTTCAATGAAATCCAAATATTGCGGGGAATAACGAAGATTTTTAACTTTACAAAGTCGAAATGGCGGTCGCAGTAAAAATTTGGGCTTCAAAGGACAACAGCAAATTAACTACATGTCGACAGCAATAAAAAAAAACATCGGTATTGCAAATAACATCGGAACATTAAAATAATATATTAGAGATACGAAAAAACCAACCCTAGAGAGGACAAAAAACGCAACAGAAAAACAACAGACGTATCGTTGCAGATACGCTCACAAGACGGATATCAACAGACATTTGCTGTCTCTTGAGTAACAGACTGAATGAGTTGTGCGTGCCGAATTGTGCTTTCTACAACCACATTTTTTCTNCGCGACATTTCTTGTGCCATAAGGACTTCCCATTTTGAAAACGTACAGTGCACGCAAACCTACTCACCATACAATTTGAACTCCTTGATAAAGCAGGAATGGGTTCAATTTTGAATAGGAAAACTCATTCCTCGTCATTTTTCATTATTATTTGATAATTAATAGGCCCTTCGGCACGATATCATTGCATATTTTCTCTAACTGCCCACTCCTTTATTTCATTCGACTTCCAATATGATTATTTTTCTTCTTCGCCTTAGATGGTTGTAGTTTTTCGCAACACATTTTGTTACTAGAATAAATAAAATCAAAGAAAATTACATTATTATTTACAGTGCTCCTTACGATAAAGTGTGAAACGTTCACTACAGTAAAAACACATTTAAATTACAAGCAAGANTATTATTTACAGTGCTCCTTACGATAAAGTGTGAAACGTTCACTACAGTAAAAACACATTTAAATTACAAGCAAGAATAGTAAACGAAGATACACCATGACGATAAATTAATATTAAAATAATGCGTTTATCCTTGAACAATAATGGTGATAAAAGTACGATTACCCTGACAAATTACAACTAAGAACAGCTTCAATGAAATTCAAATATTGCGGGGAATAACGAAGATTTTTAACTTTACAGAGTCGAAATGGCGGTCGCAGTAAAAATTTGGGCTTCAAAGGACAACAGCAAATTAACTAGATGTCGACAGCAATAAAAAAAAACATCGGTATTGCAAATAACATCGGAACATTAAAATAATATATTACAGATACGAAAAAACCAACCCTAGAGAGGACAAAAAACGCAACAGAAAAACAACAGACGTATCGTTGCAGATACGCTCACAAGACGGATATCAACAGACATTTGCTGTCTCTTGAGTAACAGACTGAATGAGTTGTGCGTGCCGAATTGTGCTTTCTACAACCACATTTTTTCTCATATATATATATATATATATATATTCAAATCCCCATCTTAAAAAGCATATTGCATAGATGAATCTTAGCATTTATACGTAATCGTACTTCATCAATTTATTCCGACGTATCTTAATACAGTTAACTGTTTCCATTTCTCATGTTAAATTTACACCTTACTGAGCAATGTGGCACTGTTTCGGAAGAATATGGGTTCGATTCCCGGACGCGCATTCCTCGTTTCCATTTTCCGTGATTTTACGAAATATGTATGAGATGTATGTATATATATATATATATATATATATACATACATCTCTCTCTATCACTCTCTTGCTGATTTTCTCTCTCTCCTGATAGTCTGATGAATTTGTTTCGCCTCCAATGTTCTTACAGTGGACGAAACTTTAAGCCATAAAGAAAACAATGCATTGTCGCCTTCAACCACACTTAATTCTAAAGTTCATTTTAAGTGACAAAAATGATTTTCGGACCTTTCTCTCATTTAAAGATGCCGAAAAAGCAGATAACGGAATCTTTTTTTACTAAGATGTCACTAATTTACTTCGTTATAAATATTCAAGCGGTTTATTTTTCTTTCCTAACTATTCAGGCACTTTTTTTTTTAACATAGAGTGACATTACTTAAATTAGAATTAATTACACGGAGTTAAACCAAACTTGGCATATTGGCAATGCCTAATCACAGCACTTAATTCAATAATCAATAATATGTTTCATTGGCNTTAAGTGACAAAAATGATTTTCGGACCTTTCTCTCATTTAAAGATGCCGAAAAAGCAGATAACGGAATCTTTTTTTTCTAAGATGTCACTAATTTACTTCATTATAAATATTCAAGGGGTTTATTTTTCTTTCCTAACTATTCAGGCACTTTTTTTTTTAACATAGAGTGACATTACTTAAATTAGAATTAATTACACGGATTTAAACCAAACTTGGCATATTGGCAATGCCTAATCACAGCACTTAATTCAATAATCAATAATATGTTTCATTGGCNTTTAAACCAAACTTGGCATATTGGCAATGCCTAATCACAGCACTTAATTCAATAATCAATAATATGTTTCATTGGCCTTTTTGAAAGGCCACATTAAATATTAAGCATTTTATTATATCTCAGGATCTACTCAAACAACTCTCACCAAAGTTAGTATACTTATACTGCAACAGTACACTGCAAATATTTTGCGTTTTGAAAATATATATAGTAATTTCCAAAATAATGGCAGTATACGATTTTATGACTAATTGTTTCTTTAAAATTATGGTTTTATAATTTTTTTTGGCGAATTATTATATAATTAAAAAAATCTTACTGATTTGAATGAACTTTGTTATTTAGGTATGACGTAGTTAGTTGTTGAAATCGTTAGTCTACTTACTTTTTATAAAGAACGACTTACAAAATGTGTGTGGGCGCACATTTTCGCTTGCTGACTGTGTGTCAGTATGGACTGCTACAAAATTCCATATCAACGAACTAAACAATATCCTAAAAAATGTCGTTCAGTATAAAATTTCACTTTTCTCGATGGATGTTAAACTTGTTTGATACATGTTTTGTTGTTTGTATTATCTACAAG
This sequence comes from Clitarchus hookeri, assembly GCA_002778355.1. Classification (NCBI taxonomy): domain Eukaryota; kingdom Metazoa; phylum Arthropoda; class Insecta; order Phasmatodea; family Phasmatidae; genus Clitarchus; species Clitarchus hookeri. The sequence goes on along the minus strand of NQII01000463.1, from coordinate 21,823 downwards.
TTTACATATAAATTTATTTTCGCACCACCCATTTTATTTACGTAACATACTTTTAAACACTGAAAACTTCTATAAACTTACTAAAGAGGATAAAAGCTCCGAAAACTCTTTAATAAGCTAAACAGAAAAAAACATTAAAGCAGTTTGAAACTAAAGACTGAATACAGTGAAAACATTTTGTGACTGTAGCTAATAAAAAAAAATTAAGCAGATATGTTTGCTAAGTCAAAAACAAATTATTTGTGATCCGTCACGTTTGTACTTTTACAGGAACTCACATTGTATTTATACAGAATAGTACTTGTGTCAATATCGAAATGTACTCACTGCCGGTAATATGATGGAAATCCAGGCGACGTTTGTATGGTTACCAGGTATCAAGTGAAGACTCAGTTGTGATCGCAGACTAAAGATAAAAAAGAACAATTTTCTCGCCTTTTGCGCATGTCCCCAACTTTGAGCCGAGTCAACGCCATTACTACTGTCAAAATAACATGCTGAAACATATATATTTTGCTAATTTTTTACATTTATTTTTCCATCCGAGCAGTAGTTAAATGNTCAAAATAACATGCTGAAACATATATATTTTGCTAATTTTTTACATTTATTTTTCCATCCGAGCAGTAGTTAAATGAAATAAAAATATTTTAGTTTAACTTTAATAAATTACACCGGCGTTTAAACTCACTCAGATTTATAACACTGTAATATTAAAACATGTATTTATACAAACAGTGTTCTAGCTTTGAATGCGACAAACGTAGTTATGACAGTGCCCTTGGTAGAAAGAGCAGTCCTTTGTTAGGTAATAGAGCTTATGTGGTGTGCANTCAAAATAACATGCTGAAACATATATATTTTGCTAATTTTTTACATTTATTTTTCCATCCGAGCAGTAGTTAAATGCAATAAAAATATTTTAGTTTAACTTTAATAAATTACACCGGCGTTTAAAATCTCTCAGATTTATAACACTGTAATATTAAAACATGTATTTATACAAACAGTGTTCTAGCTTTGAATGCAACAAACGTAGTTATGACAGTGCCCTTGGTAGAAAGAGCAGTCCTTTGTTAGGTAATAGAGCTTATGTGGTGTGCANAACAAACGTAGTTATGACAGTGCCCTTGGTAGAAAGAGCAGTCCTTTGTTAGGTAATAGAGCTTATGTGGTGTGCAGTTTGCATGCGCACTCTACCCCACGGTACCCTCAAGATACAGAGTAGACACAGAGATGAAATGGCGTGATGGTTCCTTTGACGTAGGGGTGTCCATTCTCTGATTCGCTGCACGAGGTTCTGGGAACGAGCCTTGATGTTTGATTGGCTACTGCCTGCTGGCGAGTAGGTTACCAGGTGCTGACTGGCGAACGGCGTTCCAACATTTTGCTGGAGTGTGCGGCTGTATTTCTTGGAACGATCGGCTGTTTCACTATTATTGAGAATTGAAATGACGTGGCAGAACACGCCGGCGTCATTAGAGACGTGGTGAGTAGCTCTGACAGTCAAAATCCCGTGGTTTACGTCAAAGCAACCATTCCTCATTTCGTATGGTGTGATTTCGCAAAACAGCGGGAAGCCTAAATCAGGATAGCAGTCGAACCCATGTCCTCCCGAATGCGAGTGCAAAGCGTGACAACTGTACCTTATTTCACCGTGTATTGGTCAACCCTATAATTATTTGAAGTGATTGTATTTACCTGAGTGTTAAAATTATCAAAGGATAAATTATATCCTCACGCAGAACACGTTACGCAAATATTATTTATTAACACTAGAAATTTGCAAAATTGGTTACCTCACAGGTATAAATATTGTTATAATAACATTAAAATAATATTTAGTACAGTAAAATAATTGTTTACACAATTATGGAAAACCAAGTAATATTTGTTCTCAAATGATAGAAAAAAAACCTAGTATATTATTTCACATTTAAACGATTATCTGAGTTTGATTTTGAATGTTAAATTACAAACACGAGATGTCAAATCAAAATACAGAACCAAAAATAAGTACAAAGGTGTCCGTAGCTACAGTTCGCAATATCTGTGAATTTATTTTTTATTGTGACTGCTTCCAATTTCCCTTCAGTTGTTATCAGAGCACGCTTCTGTTTCACTGACGTAACATAGAGTTGTCAAACAATAAACGACTACGTTCAGACACAGTCAATACATAAAAGACATAGACAGATTCAACAGAACAGTGCTACAACCAACACTTGAGCGGTAGAAGGAGAGTGACTTCCTAGTGTACAACATGCAGAACTCATTAAGAAGTTCTAAACACAATGCAAAAATTGTATGGAAAGTACGATTCATGTTGAATATGAAACAAGAATGCACATATTTTGTAACATTGGAAAATATTTTTCTAGTAATTGCTTATTTAAATGTTTAAAAATTCAATTAATGAAAGTCTACTTTAATTAAAATATAATTGTATTTCCATTCTGGATGCTTTAGAAGTCACACGCGTAAATTACCGTTCATTATGCAAGAACCTAATAATAATTATTCTGGTTGTATACAAACAAATTAGTAATAAAATTTAGAGTTATTTATAATAATAGATTACATACACATCCATTTCGTCCACGAAAGTTATAATTTTTATAACTAAAACGATTGTAGATAAAATAATAATTTAATTTTTTAATATTAATAATAATATTTTTTAAAAATATAACGATAGTAATTACACTTGGCTAAGGTTTTCTTGCAAAATATAATTTCTGAAGCATTTAAAAAGCAAATATGCTTTATTTTTATTAAAAAACAGACTCTTATTAACTGATTTGTAAAAAACCTTCACATAAGTAAATTATAGCAAAATGTTGAAGTGTTTTACAAATTACATGCATTATTATTCAATTTGAAATATAATGCATACCTTTCTGATAATTTTGGTAGTGTGTGTAGGGTTTTTTTTTAATGAGTTCTGCATGTTATACAAGCCGGTTCAGTGCGGCATTGAAAGCCACTCTAGGCGATGCCTAAGTAACTAGAACCTGGCAAGGTAGTGTCTCTAGGCCACGTACCGTGGTAACTCGCCCTTATTGTCGAAGAGTGAACAGGTGTTTTTTTCTCACTTTGCGGTTTTCCTCAAACATTATAAACCTTGATTGCGCTGTATTTTTTTTACCCAAGTAATTGATATTTTATTATTATTGTAGGTTATAATAGGATTAAATAAAACAAGACTGTTATTTTGGTCAAACGGTGTTTTGGTAAGTAGGTTTTCGGTTATTGAGGTATTGCTGATTTCGAGGGAGAGCAGCGCATCCACTGAGGGCCAGTTCCGTGGNTAAGTAGGTTTTCGGTTATTGAGGTATTGCTGATTTCGAGGGAGAGCAGCGCATCCACTGAGGGCCAGTTCCGTGGCCGCTGCCCAGCACCACAGTTCTCCGCTGTGCGGATAAAATAACGCCCGCTCTGATACATTACCCCGAGGGAACGATGTCGACGACGCAATTTTTACGCTGAGAATTTTTTTTTTCCCCCCACGTGCTCCGCGTTTCCCTNTAAGTAGGTTTTCGGTTATTGAGGTATTGCTGATTTCGAGGGAGAGCAGCGCATCCACTGAGGGCCAGTTCCGTGGACGCTGCCCAGCACCGCAGTTCTCCGCTGTGCGGATAAAATAACGCCCGCTCTGATACATTACCACGAGGGAACGATGTCGACGACGCAATTTTTACGCTGAGAATTTTTTTTTTCCCCCCACGTGCTCCGCGTTTCCCTGGTATTTCAACAGACGTATTGCACGCCATCGCTTCTCTGGCGACCGCGCGCGGGCAGACCAGCGCGCGGCTTTGCCGCTGTTCCACGGCAGGACGGCCGGAACACGGCCCACCCGTTTTACGGTTATTTCAGCGCTTTTGAAATCAACATTCGAGGGAGAAAAAAAAGGTCCCCTTCCCCCACCCGTAACTGTCCATGTTACTACGCAAATTCCAGATCGAATATAGTCCGTTCGCGGTAAAATGAGCACTTCCGAAAGCCCTGCGTAAAGATCTACTTATATGCGCATTGTGTGTTTTTTTCCGCCACATGTAAAATTTACTTTGCCGTAAAGTCTGACTGCTTAAGTAACACGTTAATCAAGTGAAATTGGGAAATTATTATAAAAGTACGAATTTTTACAAATTTGTTGATTATTACAAGAAAATGTATTGGAAAAACAGAAAGCGAGAGAAATAATTCCGGTGCTCACAAATTTTTAACTAATACTTTTAATCAAACGTTAAAACGTGGAACTACTTTCCCTCCGTCGTTACTAACTTTACTGGGTGCACGCCACTCAGTGTGTGTGTGTGTGTGTGTGTGTGTGTGTGTGTGTGTGTGTGTGTATTGGTTCGTGTATGCCGGTAGAGGCAGTGGGATTTTCGAAAGGCTGATTTCAAAAATGCTCAGTTAACCGTGACCAGTCTATACTTACCAGGAAAACCGGCAGCGGTTTACGAAAAGTAGTGCCATGTTACGACGCGTCACAAAACTTTGAACATTTTTTAAATTTCTGGCTTGTGATATCGACTTTTGTTTATTTTACGCAAACCAGAATAAGACTTGGTATAATTATAAGATATTTATGAACACGATAGGGGGTAACTTTGTGACCAAGCAGTCTATTAAAAGTTGGTACTGAAATCCCCCCCTCCTCCCCACCTTTTGCCGGCTCACAATTGAACTGAGATGTTTCAAATATACCATTTTACCAACGTGAACACTGAAAATTTGAAACAAACTCCGTGAATAGGAAGGAAATTTCAATAAGGAAAAAAATCTGTATCACAAAGTGTCCCCAGCTTACGCGATTATAAATATTTTATGGGGTCGCTGGAAAGTCGCATGAACACAAGTGCGAAGTGAATCTTTACATGCGCCGTAAGCAAAATAAAATTTCCACGAATTAATAGTTTCTGTTAAGAAAAAATCCTTTTTATATATGGCAAAAAGAGTCCGTCATAGCCAAAACACAGAACTGATCTCTGTTAACAGGAAATATTGATCATTCTCCGTTTGTAACGAATGTAGCCGTGAAAACACGACGCGTTCCGGTGTTTATCTAATATATAAAATTCTCCCGTCACAGTGTTAGTCACTGAACTCCTCCAAAACGGCTGGACCGATTTTTATGAATTTTTTTTATGTATACTCGGTAGGTCTGAGAATAGATTTATATCTATTTTTTACACCCCTAAGTAATAAGGGTGGCCACCCCCAAACAATTTTTTTTTATTGTTTGAACAAAATTTTTATTTTTTATTTTTTTATGATGTGGCATCAAAAAATACATACCCTCCTAAATTTTTATTCTTCTACCACCAACCCTTATTTTTTTATAGCGAAATTCTCCCATCACAGTGTTAGTCACTGAACTCCTCCGAAGCGGTTGGACCGATTTTTATGCAATTTTTTATTTATACTCGGTAGGTCTGAGAATAGATTTATATCTATTTTTTACACCCCTAAGTAATAAGGGTGGCCACCCCCAAACAATTTTTTTTTATTGTTTGAACAAAATTTTTATTTTTTATTTTTTTATGATGTGGCATCAAAAAATACATACCCTCCTAAATTTTCACCCTTCTACCACCAACCCTTATTTTTTTATAGCGATATTAGTAATTTAATAAATTTTACCCTAGGTCGATAACTGATCAATTATCATCGATCATTTATCGATCTAGGTTACAATTTATTCCCACCAGGTGTCTCCCAGTGACACAGCAAAACAACGTTTTCCTCTACATGGACGAAAATAATTTAGATGAAGTTCTTAAAAGGTTGGATTGTACGTAGGCCTTGACGTCTCGACAGTGATATCATTAGATATGAAACCAGTACCGTAAGTCTGCGTGTAACCAATNGATTGTACGTAGGCCTTGACGTCTCGACAGTGATATCATTAGATATGAAACCAGTACCGTAAGTCTGCGTGTAACCAATGCATTACAGAGGTATGATTTCGAGCATCAACTTCTGTTGTAACCAGTCTAAAGTTTGGGTAATATTTACAGTCACATCATTTCGAAAGCTAGTGTGTTTCACTCAAACACGTAAACTTACACTGCCAACCGTAGAACTACTTGTGTTAACAATTTGGTGAAAATAGGTTGACTGGTTCCCGAGATATGGAATAAAACTTTATTTCCTTATTTGGCACTATTGTACAAAAATACCTAAAAAGGGACTCCGTATAGGCATATGTAATGCTTCCAATAGATCCTGTAAGCATTTAACAAATTACGTTTGGTTGAATTTGGTTAAATTGCGCAATAGATATTATAAACTTAATAAGTTTATAATAGCGCCATTTTGAAAAAAAAATATTTGACACCTAAATCAGGTAACGTTACATATCCTACTGTAACACTTCTTGTGTGAAAATTTTGGTGACAATTAGCTTATTTGTTCCCCAGATATGGCATAACATTTACATTTTATCACCTGCCAATCTCTTACAAAAGGCAGACAAAAGTTGATATCTATAACAAATTTTGATGATTATAATGAGTACTGCATGTATACAAATTAAAATTGAATTTGGTTAAATTGTTGAATCGATATTACATACTTTTCTAAATAATTTATATCGCAGCCACATTTTAGATATTTTACATAAATGTTGTAAGTTTTCGTGGTTTACTGTAGCGCTACTTGTATGCAAAATTTGGTGTGAATCGGTTGTTCCCCGAGATAAGACAAACGTTATTTATTCATATGACACTTTATTACTAAATTGAGGACAAAATAGGGCCTATGTAGAAACATGTGATTGTTATAATATATACTGCCAGAACACAAGGTGAAGTTCAAATTAGTTAACGTGTTTCATTGATAAAACATACTAAACTTAAATGTTTATATTTCTATCATTTTGAAAATAAGCGCATGACTTACTTAAAACATCAATTTACATGACCTACCGTAGTACTTTTTTGTTTGCCAAATCTAGTTGGAATGNGCGCATGACTTACTTAAAACATCAATTTACATGACCTACCGTAGTACTTTTTTGTTTGCCAAATCTAGTTGGAATGAATTGATGGTTTTCCCGACTTATGACAAAACTTTATTTTATTAATGTGGCACTATCTTACAAAATGGCTGAGACAAGTGGTTCTGTGAAGACATATGACGGTTGTAATAGATACTGACCGAATACAAAGTGAAGTNATATGACGGTTGTAATAGATACTGACCGAATACAAAGTGAAGTTGACATTTGTTCCATGTTTTCGTAGATGTAGCATACTGTACTAAAATGTATTCACATGGCCAACTATAATAAATTATAATAGTTATTACATAGGTAATATTAAATACGGAAAAATTAGGCATGTTGGATACATATGGCATGTTGCTAGTATAAAAGTTTATTTGTAAAAATATTTATTTTTTACGTCATTTCAAAGTTAATTTTCTTTATTTCCTTATGTAGATTTTCAGGAATGTAATGCTGAATTTTTTATTTTTATTTTTTAGGTTTTTTTATTATTTGTCCAGCCCTCAAATACGGTTTAAGTTTTCTTAACATGTCCCTGAAGGATACTTAGTGAGTATCAAGAAAATATAAATTTAGCAAGACTTCAGAAGAGTTGGAAGTAATCACGGATTGACTGTACAAGTTCTGATGTATCCTAAACGCACTTTCCAATTGTGTGTGGCCTTCTCTATCTATTGATATAAGCGGTATACAGTGAACGTTTTAGAGTTTCATACGTACATAGTTTTTAATGGTCATTGTAGTATTTTTTATATTGTCCACAAATGGAATACAAATGAGATTTTTTGGTTATTCAACCTATGCCCGTGTTGAAATCCCGTTAGTGAATACGATTTTTAAATATTCTCATTGATGTTTAATCCCTGCTGACTGCAAGGATACGGGTAAACTTTTTTCATCGACATACGAGTTTTATCCCCTTAAAACCCGCTAAAATACTGTTCCGTAAAATTAACGCATCTACAGACCACTTCGTTAATCCGATCAACCGTTTGACGTAAAACTTCAAAATAATTTTAACGGTGATTTCGTTTTTAAAAAAGTAATTTTGTAATACAGAACACGTTTATTTACTTATAACGAAATAGTATTACACTCTGCGTAAAGTCAAACCAATATTCCGGGATTTTATTTTTAAACACATGTTATGAGTGTTTGCAACAGAAGGAATAAAACACAGCCAACGAAAAAAAGAGAAATGTGTAACTAACGCAGAACACAATAATGGAAACGGTACAATGTTCGCCGTAACGCTTCTGATAGTTGGCAATATTCAGCCTTACTTGTATCTAGAGTATGTTGGCATGCAGACTATCCCCGAAGTAGTTGTTCAGGGTAAATATAAAATTTTAATCAACTTTCTAAAATAAATCTGAGACGTAACTGAATATGGCTTTAGCTTTAGTATGCCTACATTTAGTAAGGTTTTCCTAGCCAGATCAGTAAAAAAAAACAAGATTACGTATTGGAGAGTTTGGCATTGTAAAATTTTCCGCCCCAAGCTGCGCTTTTAAGCTGGCAATAAATGGATAAATTGTGTATATTTGTGCGTAAAAGTTCACTTGTGGCCTTAATTGTAAGATATACTTGTCGTAGCCAAAATATCAAGTATTAATTTTATATTGTAACTATTATGCACGCCCTCCAGTGGCGTTTGGAAGCGTAAACAATAAAATTGTTTTTGTGTATGGCATTGAAATTTCGTAAAAAACGCTTATGTTAATAAGTAACTGTGTACTTACAGATTTGTGATAAATACAGTTTTGCGACAGAATATGAAAGAAAATTTCCACATATTTCGTTTCATTTCCATGCTTGTGCGAAGAACAAAGTTCATTCATTACGAAGGTTCTAAAACAATGCAAATTATAAGTTTTTACACGACAATATCTATTACAACTATCCCAATTGTATGTAACGAAACAGCAGAAATCAGTCACACATACAACATCAGCGCTACTGTGTGGCAAAAATTTGTTTTTTCCACACTATTGGCATTGCAATTGTGATCTGAATAGAATAAACCTTACCGTCTGTGAAGTTGGCATGGAAGTACGAAAAGTAGTTGAAGAAACTTCATGTCTACAGTACTTGCTTGTTACAACGCAAAATTAGTTTTACACATTTTACACCAACGTTTCGTAAAATTTACTTTAATCCATTTGTAGTGTTACAAAAATTAATCTTGGAAGCTTGTTTCCAAAAAATTCTTTGTAAGTTTGCAGAAATAGTTTACAGTTTAGTACAATGGCTGCAGGCAGCGAAAAAAAGCTAAACTTCGGGGATCATAGCGAAGACCGAAGAGTTGTGTCTGGATAGACATCGGGTGTGTGTGCTCTTCTATACACTTGTAGATACTAAATAGCTCTTGACTGTGTAATACCAGTACGTTCTTTATCTATAGTTAACAAAACTTCCGTCTTGTAAAAGGAAAAATTACTATACACTGAGAGAAAAGCAAACAAAATATTTGTTTGTATAGGGCCAAAAATATATTTTAGTTGTCCCAACAAAATATTTTGTTCAGTAAACAAAACTTGAAAAGAACAAATTACTTTTGTTCCACCAACAAAATACAAGATGGAATTAACAATACCGCTGTATTAGGGCCAGAAGAAATTAGACTGTCAACAAACTATTTGGTTGAATAACCTGTATTATTTGTTTGGTCTCTCATTTTATGACCTTCATTCGAAAATACAGATCGAGAGTTTTTATGTATATTTTTTTGTGACATTAAGAATTATAACAGCGTTTGTTAGTGAATTTATTAATGCTTAATAACGGCCTTAGTATCCTAATAAAACCATTTCAACAGAACACTAAAAAGGAAAGCTGTAAAAATTGAAACATTCATTTGCGCACGTTGCCCAGAATTTCAAAATATGGATTTAAAAACATTGTTCCTCCATCAGTAGACAATTTAGCCGAGTTTGCTTAAGTGTAGCGCTTGGTTACGTCTGATGTGGGTTCGTACTCTGGCCTCGTCTCAGGTGTGTTTTATATTGAACGAAACTGTTTAATGTTCTTAGAGCCAAACAAATCTTCAGTTGCACCAACCAATTATTTGTCTATGGCAAACAAATAAGACCAACAAAATAACTTTATTTCAAAAACAAAATATTTAATTGCCCCTACTTAAACAATTAATTTTGTTGCGCCAAACAAACTTTGTTCGATTCAACAAAACATTTTTCTCGGTGTATGGTGATCGTCTGAGAACTTTTCAGTTTGGATTTTTCTGTTAAATTAGCTCTTCAAGTGAAGTTTTGAACGGCCTACTTAGTTACTTGTTATTTTTTTGTTACGATAGGTATATTTAAACTGAGATATTTTCCTTTGAACTAGATGAGTCCTACGAAAACTTGCAAGCTACCCAACCTGTAAGAAGGGTCTTGTTTCTCCAGTAGCAAGTTTCTATTGGTTCCAATTTTCCGTATTCATAAATCAATTATTTTTCAACTGTCTCAGTGTAAAGCTGTGTACTTTAATTGTTGGGGTTATTACATTTTATCTTGAAGCACTCTTCTAACCGTGTTAGTTATTTTAGTTTGACTGGCGCTTTGAAATATAACACTGGTTGCAAAACATAGATATGCTCGTCACTTTGACGGGGTTTTCGTGAGGAATAAAAATATATGCACCGTCACGCTATGGATCCGACGACTTCATTCACGCTTCGATGAAACGTAAATGTGAACTCATCTGGAACGTAAATGTGTTTTTTATACACTAACTTGCAAGCATGTTTGCATAAAACACACAGAAATTAAATAAAATGCATTCAGTACGTCACCGTTTTAATACGGCGTTGTATCTTCGAACTACTTTCCTTACATTTCTGCCAACTTTACCAAGAGCACGCCGTTCTGTACGTGGGTTAATAAAAATGTTGTTGTAGGGAATTTTTTTTTCCAGAGACTGATTTCAAAAATTATTTGTCGACTGCGAATCGGCTGTAATTTGTTAGTATGTGATATGGTATGACAGTACTGCAAACTGCAGATATAAGGTTCTATAAAATTCCCTTGTCTCAAAATCTGAAATAGTCAAAACGGCTCCGTAATCAGAAGTATCAGTGAAAAATGTCCCGTTAAATATTTGTAGCAGTTCATTGATTTCGGTGAATGCATTTCATCGATGTAATGTTAATTCCCGCTGTATTACACTGAATCACACTAATTAAACTTACTTGTACGTAGTTTACTCGACTGATCTGCTTATTGTTAGTAGTGGCAGCCTGCTAACCCACTTTAAAGGACTAATATTTCACTTACTGAAATCACTGATCTGAGCTAAGTGTGCTGGGAAATAATAAGAAAGAAACAATTTGCATTTGCGAATACCAGTTCTGCTACGGTTAAACAAGTTAATACAGTATGGCCAACTTTAAATTTAAATGAATTTTGGGTACCTTAACTACGACGGTAGAAACTGTAAAGTACACAAAACGGCAAACCATAAATGTAAGGAAAAAAAAATTAATGGGATACTTTAAAAAAATAATAAAACTCGACGGTCTCTGATGTGGTGAACTACAAAACAACTTACATCTTTTGGAATATCAGCTTCTCGAAATTTTTCGAATTACAGCGGCAATTTTAGGAATTATGGCCTATAATGTTTTATCGACGTAGTTTTTTTTTTGCTGGCAGATGTATCATGAAACGTTCCCTCGATCCTCAGATAACGATGCTCAACAGAAACAACATTAAACCGGAGTGGATGGAGATGAGATAGGTGATATTAACTTCGGTTGCTAAGGTAACGGCCACGTGCCAAGCGTAATGGTGATGTGGTTATTCCAGCAACAATTTAGAGAGCGGGAAAGTACACGTGAACTAGGCGTGAGTGGTCGTCATATCGCCCACAAGAAGAAACATAATATCCGTAGCGTCTGAATCAGAGAAAGAACACCAGTATTATTCATATCACTTCACTCTGAGGAAGAAAACTCATATTCGTATTGCAACGGAAACAACATAATACGTTGGAAAAGAGATTTCAGAAGTTCTCTTTACCGTACCCCGAAATAAAGTTGGTTTATCACAACGCGAATTACCACATAGCATAGCCAGGAATACGTTATGCTCCTCCCCCCCTCAAACCATCTTTATAGCAGCGTGATTTTATTTCTCAGATATTCATTCAAAAGAACTTAGTGATATCGCAGAGTGGACAAAGACGAAGTGTCGTGGTGCTTCCTTTGATGTGGGCGTACTCGTTAGCTGATTGGCTGCTTGAGGGTTTGGACACAGGACTTGCGTCTGACTGGCCACAGCTTGCTGCGAGAGGTTCCTTATTCACTGCGTTTACGGCTGACAAGGATGCTGTCAGACGATGAAAGGCGAACGGCGTTTCGCCATGTTGCTGGCCAGTGCCGCTTTTGCTGGCGTGTGCGGCTGGATATTGCGGGACAAGTGTCTATTTGACCTCTGTATTCTTACGTACTCTGTGGTGATGCTGGGGGAACGAAGAATGCAAAACAGAGAAAACAATTCCAAGAATAGAAGAGGTCACGGTAGTGTAGTGGTTAGAATACTCACCTCCCACCAAGGCGAACCGGGTTTGTTCCCCACCGAGATCACTCCCGGATATTCACGTGTGGGAATCTCACGGGACGGTTTCACTGGTCGGCGGGTTTTCTCAGGGATCTCCCGTTTCCCCAACCGTTTCATCCGGCGCTGCTCCGTATTCACCTCACTTCACTCTCGTCGGCTCTCAAGACCTCGATGTCAAGAGCCTCGCGAATTTCTTCACTCGCACCTCACTCACTTAAAGAATAGAAACTGTAATGTGCCAAGTTAGGGCAAACACATCTAAATACGACAAACGAATTAATGCCACATTACCCGGGATTGGGATTTACAGCCTGCCGCCCCACAAGTTGGCGTCCCGGCAACTGACGTCACAGAATCCATACTTTAAATATCCAATGTCGATTACTTTACACGATACTTAAGAAGAATGCACGACATCATATGATACTAGATGGTGAGGTTTCGAAGGGTTATTTGCGAAGCCGCACATCTGAGTGTCAAGGTGCGTGTTTTCCCAAAAGTTGAAAGATTTAATGGGCGTTTAGTGAAGTAGACGAACTTAAGACACAATCAAACGCATGGCATAACTTTTTTTAAGTGGCCTGTCATAAACCACGTAGTTATAATTAAAAAAAAAAACTTAATCTGTCTGCCGTCTGACATATTCCAATAGAAAAAATTCGTGAGAAGTTTTAACACAAATATTATGTATTTTTATTTACGTTTCTTTTTTAATTGAAATAAAATTCTGAGTCAGAACCCTGAACAAGCCATGGGAGCTATATTGAAGTCAATTTAATTTTGTTGAATTTGTAAGGGACGCCCTCTCATTACCGCCTGATTTACAGCAATAGACTTAAAGCGGGGACGATAATAAGCCAATATTTGAATTAATAATTTATTACAAGAAATTACGTCGTAGGAGGTTGTCGACGGGACGAATTATGGACGACCTTTCTTACAGGTCTTCTCGGAGCATTTAATTATTAAGTAGGAGTTGGAAATTTATATTTCGTTATGGAATTTGTAAACATCGCAATCCTTAGTGGAATTCCAATCAGTGCTGAAACGTGAAGCTGCGCAAAATGGCTTTGTCTCACCAATTAATGTGAAAGCAGACAATTTCACGTTAGATGGTGATTGTGAAGAGGTGGTAGTTGAACAGGGGCACATGACTAGAAGAGAAGGTACACAAATTATAATTTTTTTATTTATCCACCTTGCATATTTTTAATTGTACTGGTTTTTAAATGCGTTTCATTAAGCAAAAGTCGCGTTGTAAAAATATGAACTGTAATGTTCTTCAAAAATATAGGTACTGTTCAGTACAAGTTCGTGGTTTGAACTTACGTATAGTGAGTGAGTGAGTGAGTGAGTGAAGAGATTTGGGCGGCTTTTAACAGCGAGGTCTATTGACAGCCGACGAGGGTGAAGCGAGGTGAGTATAGAGCAGCGCCGTAATGAAGGGTTGGGGGAAACAGGAGATCCTCGAGATAACCCGCTGACCAGTGGCATCGCGCTACGATTCCCATATGCAAAAATCTGGCAGCGACCCCGCCAGGAATCGAACTCGGTTCGCCTTGGTGGGAGAACTAACGTACAATATTAGTGATTAAGTGTCTGGGAAGTTTTCAAATAATCTGGTATCAGGCTTAGTTTTCTCCTATATACCATTTATGGAATTCACTCTATTGAGCAGCAGTTATCTTGAACCACGGAGGTTAACAGACGTTGGCTCGGCAAACGATAACAAAGCGTTTCAAGGACCCACGTTATGATTTGACTTGAATTGAACAGGAGGTTATTAACGCTGTTTACTTCTTTCAGCTAGCTGTGTGACGGTTCTCATAATAGCCCTTATGAATTCTAAAAACGGAATGCACACCTATGTCACAGAGTACATAACAATACAAAAGCGAAACATCCGCTTATACCGCGAACTCCAACCGCACACGCTATAAGAATGACGTCACTGGTCAGCAACGTGTCAGAAGACCGCACGCCAATCAGCGCCGGTTAGCTTATTGCCAGCCGGAAGCCCATCTAATAGGGAATACTTTGCATCACACAGTAGCCAATCAAACACAAGACCCGCTCTAGAACCTCGCGCAGACAGTCAGCGAACTAGTATACCCATATAAAAGGAAACGCCACTCCATTTAATTTCCGTATATTTACATATTTTGGACTTATATATCCTCTTATGTTTCATGAGGGACTCAAGACTAGCTTATATAGCATCTCACAATAAAATATAGCATGGCTGTGGCATACATTTTATAATATGCATGCTGTTCAGGAAAGAATTTCTTAATACACAGAGGGAATGAATTATAGCTTTAAACTTTTTGTAACGTTTGATCGAAATTGCTTCATGTGATGCAAAGTCACGAACAGTCCACTCCTGATATTGAGTGTTGCCGTAATGAAAATTAACCATAAGGGTTTGGTTTTCTCGTAGCTCAGTTAGTGAACAAACGGTTAAGTGAAAACCGGTGAACTTATTGTTTTCGNTTCTCGTAGCTCAGTTAGTGAACAAACGGTTAAGTGAAAACCGGTGAACTTATTGTTTTCGAAGGGGCATATTAACGTCCCCCGGTTTTATGCCTGAAGGCTTATCAGGGGACGGCTTACAAATTAACTTATAACCTAACTTAATTAACAGTTATGCCTTGCTAGGATACAAACCCGAAGCCTCCCTCACCACCGGTGCGCCACTGGAGGTCGGCAACGGTGAATGTTCCAACTGTTTTAGTGCTGGGGTGTCAATGAAACACACAGCTGTAAAACCCGAATTTTCGATCTTCGTAATTTGACTACATTACTTTCCATAAAAAAATCATACTAAATAGTTAATCTTGACATAAATTTACACAGTAAAACCAATGGCAGTTTTGTATAATTTAACTAATAAACGCCAGTTTTTGGTCAAAATTTCGTAAACAAAATGCTTGAAACAGATTTAAAAATAACGTTAAAGTCAGCTTTCGTTACTTTATTTTGGGGAACTGGCCATTTGGTAGGGTGTATAATTCTGAGATAATTTGAGCTTTTCAAAATTAGTTATGCGGATCTTATAAGGCAGCGAGTGTCAACACTCTAAATCTGAAACAGGTTAAAAATGGCTCGACATAAGTGAAGAGAGTGATAAATGCTCCGCTGTAAATATTAAGTTTAGCTTACCTTGACAACGAGTCATTAGAGATAGAGCGAGCTGTTCAAGTTAGCACGAACGAGAAAGAAATCGGCCGTGGCTTGTGTAAGAAAACTAACCGTGGAATACAGAAATCAGGTAGAACGGACCGGGAATCTAACCCGGGTCCTCCCTCAAGCAATTCCAGTGTGTTACCACTGCGAAACTTAGTTTGGTCCCCTTAGAAATGGCTGGCAGCTTATTAATGAATATAGCTGCCTAATATTTTTTTTTTTGCTGATTTTTGCTAAATCTATCAATTGCCGTTTTTATAACTAATTCGCCAAAACTACGCATCATTAGGGCCCGTACAAATTAAGAAAATAAGTTTCAGCCAAGCTTGACTTGAAACACATGTACTCATTCATTTTTTTTTATTACAGTGTTTTATACACGTTGTGGACGACCCCGTGCCAACAGAAAACTTGCAAGACATCAAGGGCCTAATCCCATGCTCACGATCGTCTGAGGTAAAACAAGCCACACATTGGGGCAGCAGCTGTTACAAAAACAGCTGAGACTCGAGTAGTTTCCTGTCTACAGGTCATTGAACCCGCGAAATAATTTTGCCCATACTCATCATGTCGTGTTGATTTTGCTCCAGCTAGACTCAGTAATAATACGTGCTATTACGAGGATTAAAATTCCAATATAAAATTTCTGAGAGTTCTCTGATAAGTGCCCACAATAAACCTATATTTACGCAGCAATCAAGCAGAAACAACACGNGAAAATTTCTGAGAGTTCTCTGATAAGTGCCCACAATAAACCTATATTTACGCAGCAATCAAGCAGAAACAACACGGTCTACAATATGAAGGTTTTCCAATCACTCGGTTGTGTCCTGAAAATTTTTAACTAGAGTATTCACAAATAATATTCTGAGGACTACATGTAGCCACCATGGAAAAAGTACTTCTAACTTGTTAGCTCCTAGGATCACTTATAAATCACCCTGATGCTTTCCTATCCTAGAATGACCAGAATGTTCATTAATTCGTTTCCGCCCGCCAATGAAACAGCAATGCTCTGTTAAAAATGCCCGTAAATTGAGAATTTTTTTTTCTCAGAAATATACAGTTAACAAACGGAAATGGTGAGGAAATACGGAGCTGATCTCCTGAAATACAAAATATGGAAGGTCTCCGTATTTTCTATAGCTTCGATAATCGGANGAGGAAATACGGAGCTGATCTCCTGAAATACAAAATATGGAAGGTCTCCGTATTTTCTATAGCTTCGATAATCGGACACGAAAAATGCCTAGTTTTCAAGAAGCTTTTTTCGTCACTGTAATCAGAAAATTATCGTTTCTGAGGAATATTGGACATTCGCAACAATTAGACATAGCCCATCAAACAACAAAAGGTTTAATCAGGCACGTGTACCTACTGCATCTAAAACACCCAAACAATACTAGAAACAGAAAAAATTCAGAAATTAAGATTTGCAGAAATAACTCATTAATACCCTACATTGTCACAAGAAGGCCGTAGGCGAAGATGCATGCACATCAGGGACACCAAACCTTTTATTCGTGTTTAAATTTCGCTCCTGATTATATTATTTAAACCTTTTAATTTTTTTTACGCAGTAAAACACCCATATAAGGAAAATTTAAAACGTTTTCCGTAATTTATTTTCATTAAACTGTAAATGCAAAAAAAAANGTAAAACACCCATATAAGGAAAATTTAAAACGTTTTCCGTAATTTATTTTCATTAAACTGTAAATGCAAAAAAAAATATAACAGAAATTTACGTTGAGATTCCGTGAAAGCTCGTTGAAATTTACAGGAACTCCATTATTGAAATAGCAACGTGTACGTAATTTTATGGAGAGTTGTGGAAATATATCGTGAATTTCCGCAAAATTATTGACTTTTTTAAAAAAAATTGTAGCCGAACTTTTAAAACCCGCCGACAGATCAAAACCCACTCCTTGCTACCGAGCGCTGTTTTATTCGTATTCCGCCGGTTTTCCAACCTTATACAGAATTACTAATACACCTACCTACATTTGGTAGAGCAAACAAATCATAAAATACAAATTGTTACATTCAGTGGGGTTTAAGTGCTACTGGCCGCATTCTCATTGACCAGAGAGAAACATTTCCAAAATTTTTCATAATTAAGATGTTTGGCTACAGCTTAAATAATTCCTTAATATCATCAGATTGAAACAAACAAGTTTCGTGGGGATTTTTTTTATGTTGTTCGTGCATAATTTATTTTAAGTTTTACAACAAAATATCAGATCTCAAAGAAATGACTTTCTGTAATTCCTATGACTTAAAAAAGTCCAGCTGAAGTTAAACATTTTGTTAATATAACTTTTTGGACATTTTTGGGTGCAAGATGTAATGTTAAAATAATTCGGGTTTAGTACAATTATTTTGTTGAGTATAGCAGCGTCATATTCTATTTAATTTCTTACTTTCACATTATTGAAAATTTAGATCTCACGAGGAGATTTAGCTGATTTAATTCGCAAAACAATACTCTGTCACGGCTGTGTAACTAATGTTTATTATATCACTTAGATTTAAGATATGCATTTTGTTAATTGTAAAATTTATTCACATAACCACTTCAAGTCGTAAACCAGCAAAGAGGCGGATATTGTGGTGAATAAACAAAGTAAATAAAAAATTAAATACCCAAAACTGCTCAAAAAAAAATTGAAAGGGATTTTTAACTGATGTGGCGTTCTTATAAAATAATAGTTTACATCTCATCACGAAAACGTGTAAAATATTCAAAACAAAGGAAATAGAATTCAAGCACTGCAACACCACTTAAGCGTGGCCTAGTACTTGGCTTACGTAAATAATTGAAAGGGCAAATGGGATCGTTTAAGGCTCCTGCCTACCTGGCGCTTGAAATACATTGCAGAGTGTTCGAAATACTCGTTTATCTGCGAAACTATTAAACGTGCCTGCAGTGTGCTGATCTACGAAAAGAACACACACATCAGACGAGGGCTGCCGAGTGCTTTCAAGACGTCACGCGCATCAGGAACACCATTTCAAAACACTCCAGAACGGCTAGAAGCTGCTTTTTCAAAGTGCTCTTTCCCAAAACATGCGCTTCAGATACGCACGAAACTACTGAAGGGCCCTACATTGAACCTTCCTACTGACCCTTCACCGATCAAATAATATAGTCCCATAGGCACACACAGTGCGACGAGAACACCGCGCACCAGTTGCGAGCCTTGACGCACATGGCCGCGTCGCCCTTACCGCTCCCGCGCTTCTCTGCCTGAAACGCGGAAGGAAACGATAGGTAGGCGGGGGCCTTAATAGACTCACTCTCCCGCACGAAAAACCTGGCGAACGTGATTGGTTGTTGCTACGGTATTGCGCTGAAATGCCAACTTTGTAGCGGCAAGGGATTAGCGTAATCCCGGTAAGTGGTGGCGAGGCGGTACGGGCAATGTTTCCCACTTGATGCCTGCCAAGGGCGTATTCCCGTTGCTTACCCTTCGTGATTCCGCGATTATTAGACGTAAAAAAAAAACGTTTTAATCATTACTGCATTTGGCAAGTTTATATTGTGTTAAAAAAATATATAGTTTTTATTTGCGGTTTTCATTATCACTCGTACGAATTTTTCACATGTTATCTTTTTGATGCGGGAATGCATTTTATGATTTGTCCACAGTTAAATACTGAACTATTTCCAATGCCCCCTGTATTAACTACTATATATATGTATACACATACATATATATACGTACATAGGACGTGTGTTGACCATCATCCACGTGGTCGATTAAGGGACACAACTCCGCCCCACCGTTAAAAGAATAATCGTTCCCACTAATTGAATAACAATACTTTAAATAAAATGCATGAATATAAAACTGTTTTCAAAATTACCTGCAAAAATTTTTGTTGATCTTCTAGTATACATTTTATGCTGTCATGTTTTTTTTAGTAGAGTAATAGGTTGGAGTAATAATTTTCCAATTATTTTTGAGCAGATTTCATGAATACTAATATTCAGTACCCATTTAAAAGTCAAGACCATTAGCAAATTTCTTAAAATATTTCCCCGGTTTAAACATTTTCTTGTAATATATGTTATACAGTTTTCTAACATTGTTACTGTTAAAACACACATGAGCGTGATGAAATTATTGAAATCGGTTAAATAATATGCAATTTAATATTATTGAAAAGATAACCTACATAAATATGGAATTATCGTATACATTTTTGTGTAAAAAGTTATGTAAACATAATTTTAAGAAATATTTTGTGCAATATTATTTTCATAATTGCCTTCATAATTTCACTCGAAAGAGAAAACCAAACGAAGATCATGACACATTTAGAACCAAATGTTTTATTTTTGTTAATTGAATTCACATTGTAAGAAAAATAGCTATAAATTTGCCAAATTCGAAAACCATATGTGTTTCTTATCAGTTTAGAGTGCGTGACATATACAGATGACGCAATCACGTGGCCGTAAAGGACAAGCATGTCGTGGAAGGTCCCCTGCCCTTTTTATGATGGGTGTCCCTACACTGTTATGGAGATTGACATACGCCGTAGCATTGCCACTTGCAACTCCAAGGAACTGTTGCGTGGTCGGCAGTCGTGGGACATTAATGAATTGCAA
Organism: Clitarchus hookeri; assembly: GCA_002778355.1. Lineage (NCBI taxonomy): Eukaryota > Metazoa > Arthropoda > Insecta > Phasmatodea > Phasmatidae > Clitarchus > Clitarchus hookeri. Next base: position 1,446 of record NQII01000463.1, on the reverse strand, counting down.
GGGCAGCTATGCTTAGCGGTGACCACGCACAGCTCCGAATTGTTCGTCGGACGAACATGCTAGCGGAAGAGCATGAAGAGCCACTGCCAGACAATTCTCTAGCTATGTGAACACGGACACGGCATTTTACTCGATCGGAACATACAAACGGACAACCCACATGTATGAATAGCACAGTTGTGTATTCTGCTTCCTTTACAACACGTACACCATTTTCCTCTGGCGGCCTCCATGCCAAGTGTGTGATCCGGCGGTACAAATCAGCATACCACGGTGATTATAGCTATGACACATTTGGGTAGCTCGTAACAGCGAGGTCTTGAGAGCCGATAAAAGTGAAATGAGTTGAGAATGAATATACCCGAGAAAATCCGCCAACTGTTCCCCGGGTCAGAAATGGGACGAATTTGGTGAAATTCCGAGTGATTCAATATTGTTGATATAGAACTATTTTACCTGGAAACAGTTAGAAATTATAGTGAATCATTAACTGTATTAATTACTTAGGTAAATATGGATATAGTTTTATTACGGCAGTAATTTGTAAGTGCATTCGTTAATGTGTTGTTTCTAATACAGTTGTTTATGAAAGAATAAGAAACACCTTTGATTCTGTAAATGAATTGAAAAATAATATTTGGTATTTTATTACAAATAATACTTCCATACTATGACAAACCTGCGTGTTAGTGTATTTCCTTACATACAGTAGATGTACCTCATATACGATCGTTGTGCTGTATCGGATAATTTCGCACAGAAGAAGAAATAACGTAGTAAATACGGAATAGCTAATTACATGTAAATTGCTAGTTATCTGCTATATTAACGTTTACATTATTTCATTTTTAAGGTTAATAATTGTATGGGTGAATTTATTATCTTTTACATACGTATGTGCTCATATTTATCTATTCACGTAGGTTGATGTCAGTTTTGGGTGTGATTACTATTTGAATCGACGTCTTTCTTCTTACTGCATTGATGTGGTATTAGTGGCCAAGATTACTTGAGGCGTTACCTCACGACTACACATTTCTGGACTTGAATTCTTCGTAAGCAATGGACGCGTGTGTCTTTTTCAGACGTAAGATTGTCTCACTTTGAAATGCAGTTGCCCGCCTGTTAATATATCGGTATGAAATGATAAACATTTTAAAATGGAATCAAAAATGAAAACCTTCACAAGAAAACGTATTATTAGGTTTTTAATGTAACATTAATGTAAAAATAAATAACACATTTGTTTTAAGTGATTGATATACTTTACTTAAAGCAAAAACGTATACATGGAATTTTGACTGTGTGTATTATTATGCAAAACATGTTCTTAAATTAACTTGCAGATAAAATTACGCTTACTTATATCTCAAAAAACCTTGCTCTCGTTGTGCAAATCGTTGCAATACCTTTCTTCAGAACAATTCTTAACGTATTATGAAATTT
>NQII01000462.1:821301-859450 GCA_002778355.1 Clitarchus hookeri | reverse complement strand
GGCATGAACAGTTAAGACCTAATATTTACCGTAATATTTAAAGCTATAACTGAAAACCTATTAGGTATTTTGCATATCAAATACTAGAAATACTTCACGAAAACTATACTTGTATTTCTGCTTTCCAGCTACATGTGCAGAAATTTTCAACCTAAAATTGGCCGCAATAAACTTTAGCCGCGGTGCGGTGTCAATATGCCTAGTGAAATAGACAATGTGCAATGCATAGTGGGCATGGCGGCAGCAATCTAAACATGGCTAAAACTGGAAAAAAAAAAAAAAAAAAAAAAAAAAGTTATTATATAAATATCAAGTTCACGCAAGTAAAGTTTCCAATTTGATATAAGTCTTTGATTGAATAAGTCAGTACTTTAGGTCACAAAATAAATAAGAAAATAAACATATTTTTCAAGTACTGAATGTATTATCAAAATGAAAAAAAAAATTGTGACAGAAATTAAAATTGTAATGAAATATTTATTTTGTTGCATGAAGAAATTTCTACAGCGGTTACACCAAACTGTTATTACGGCTATTTGCGAGCGAAGGATATTGGTTTCGCTATCAGAAAGCAAAATTTACGTATTGTTTGCGCCACCAGTTTGTAAGCCACTTTAAAACTAACATAATAGTTGACAATGTTTTTAACCTAACATAGACGTTAATATGTTAGTTAAAAACATAATATTCTCACAAGAGTATAATATTTACCCTCGTGATGTAATTAACAATCGTATGAATTCTGTCAGGATTTTTTTAGAAATTTATTATGTTTCTGGAGCAAAATATTTATCGGAGGAAACGATTCCTATTATTTGCAAAAAATGTCTGTGTATAAAAGAAAGAGTTTTTAATTAAGAACGTTTTTCATTGAACTAGAAAAGAAGAGAATTTAAGTAAAATAGATTGCTTGAAAACAATGTCATGTGCTTAAACAAGCGTCCTAGTGTGGTTTCATTTACTGAGTCCGTTGTTCGAGGACGGCAGCGAAATTTTGTGGTAAAGCAATCTTGCGAGAGAACTTGTCTTTTAATGCTTGTTCGTTTTATGCGGGCATCGTGGCAAGAATCTGAAATTCCAGAACACACACTCCATAAATCTACTCCGCATAGCAACCGTTCTGAATATAAAAGAATAATGACTGCTACTCTTTATAAACACAAACCAGATTAACTTCAAGCTTTTAACGTTATTACAAAAGGTGAACAATGCTTAATCCTTAACAAGCAGTAGCAGCAAATAATCGTGACACGTGGAAAATTTATTGCCGATAAAAATGGCACGGAATAGATTATTTATCACACAAGTTCAAAACGCAATTGAACTGTGCGTGTTTGGCAACCTCTTTGTTACGAATATTATTTATTAATTTATGAAGCCATTCGGGCACCATAAAGACGAAAGAACTGATACAAAATTTAAGTTTATTAATATCCTTAGCTGGTGCGTAATTTGGAATTAATTTAATTAATAAGTTATAACTAAATCGAAGAAAGCAGAGTTTTGAAATTTTACTTCCTACGGGCAATGGATTATCAGACTATACCACGAATCTGACACAAGCCGACAAAAAATGTATGTTTCAGATTTTACTCTTTCAGTGAAATCTTCATGAAGTATATCATAGGTTTGCGGACTGAGAAAATGCCTGCATATGTCAGGCTCATGGTTCGCGGTATAGAAAATAATAATTTTAGGCAATCAACTTCGTGCGTGATTTGTAGTGTCGCGTTCATAAAAAAAAATATTTTGGCGGTATTTCCCTAAAACATATTTAAGAACGGATTACACATGGGTTTTATCGCCGTTTTCCGAGACCTCTGTGTACGAGCCGCAACCCTTTACTAGTAAATAATCACTGTGCAAACAGCTAGTGCATGAGAGATAGGCGAGAATATTCCTAATATTGCCTTCCTAGAAACGTGAATAGGAGTGAATCGCAAAGGAAGGGGGAAGTGATTCGCGCGCCACGTCGGTCATGCTATCAGTTGTCTCACAAACATCAGGTATTGTAGTGGCGAGTCGTTACTGCCGCTACCGAAGATGTTTGCAGCACGGCACATATGCTGTTGTCGCTCAGCTAAAGACCGGTCCGTGACGGGCTACAGACTCGTGATCGCGAGGAAACTTGCCTGCCCAGGCGTCTGCCGGACACGCAGATATAGTTAGAATTGACAGTTTTTAAATTTAGCCTTTAAGTTGTATCTGTAGCCTTTATTCACATTTATGGATAGGGAACTGACACACTGATCAAACAACATTTCTATATAAAATAATTTCTTTTTTTTTTGGAATTCAGTTTATGTACCTATACGTTTCATTTTTTGATCTTAGTCAAGAGTAATACAATATCAGTTTTTTTTTTTTCACCACGGAGATGTTTTTTCCAGTAGCTATACTCTCTTTCGAATGCTTCGTTCCCGTTACGTGAGGGTGTTAAGGTATTTTTCAGTGTTTTTAGTTAAAAGACTTGTAAATGAATATATTTACGTATTGTATAATTATCAATAAGGTGTATGTAATAGGTTTGATCTTTCCTTCTTTGAAGTTTAACAAAGTACATCGTAGGTAATTGTATTTTGTCTTGAATAATGGTCACTGTGAAGAAAAATAAATACGTATTTCAAACAAATATATGTGACTATAATGCCAGAGGTAACTCGTAATTTATTAGTTCTTCAGAAATATAAACATAAGTATTTGTAAATATTTAATTTTTCTCGTAATAATTGTTTTAATGATGATTAAAAGTATCAAAAACACTGCGTTTCCTGAAGCGTAAAATAAAATTATTTTGATTTTGTAGACTACGATAACTCTGAAACTTACATTAAAAAAGTAATCATTTCTACTTACTTCAAGAAGAAAATATTAAAATAATACAAAGGCGGTGAAAATAAATTTTCCACACATGCTTTTTGCATTCATTTAATTATTATTAATATAAATTTCGTGTAATTTCTAATTAAATGAAAAATATATCATTTAATTTAATTTGTTTAGACGCACATTGACTAGATTTTACACGCTACTCTTCCGTTCGTTGCGGTTGAAAACTTAGATATTTAAATTATTTTAAGTTTGCATAAGTGTTGACTTTTGCTCGTAGGTAAGCGCGACATCATTTATGGGCATGGAGGATTTACTGGTTTTCTCCAGTGGCTCTTGAAATAGCTTGACGGAAAATAAATCGTACAAAGTTTAATGAGACTTACATTTTAATAACATAACGTCTGAGTTCGTAATGGAGGTTATCACAACTGCCAAATACGTCTTGCATATGTACACATATAAATGTGTAATGTTGTGCCAACAGTATTAATGTCACAAGTAATTACCGTAATTTGTTTTTATCTGCGTACCGTGAGTAACTAAGATTGCCGTCAATGTGAAATACTATTATGGTTTCCATGTCAATGAAATATTAAATACTTTTGAAACAACGTTACCTCCTCACTGTAGGGTCAACATTAAAGTGGTGTTTATTTCACGCAAAATAATTTTTGTTTTGAATTGATGTTGACACATGTATTTTGTTTTTAAAAAAACATTTAGATATAAATAAATTAAATACAATTATTGTGTTAGAAAAATAAATATTACCAACGAAGAAAAAATTAAGACAGGGGGGAAAATTCGCACCCTTGCCTTGTGCACTTGATCTCCATCTCGTGTAACCAATCGTCCTACCAATTGATATATATCTAATGTATGACTGTGTTTCATATTGTGAATATTTTAAAACATGTTATTATAATCTGCAGTACTCTTTCGTTACGTGGAAATACTTTATGCCCTGGTATGACTATTTTACAGACGTAAACTCTTTTGCAAGTTTTTAAAGCGGATCTAAGTTATATTTGGTTGTCATTCTGTGCATTAAAATTTAACTATAGTGGTTTAATTTTACGAGGTTATCGCTGATTTTCACAAGTATCCGCCATTTTTCAATGTCAAGTCGGTGTAATCTGGTGTTAGCCTGACATCATTTTGAGGTCACAGTGAAGGAAATTGTTTGTTATTCCTTTTATTTTTAGCGTAATACAATATTTATTTGATACGTACTTAGTGGCTTTGTTAACATTAACTCTTCAACCGTATATTTCCATTATAATTATATGAGACTTTGCAAATTGTTAACATTATTAACATTGCCACAAAATTTATTAATTTACTTTAATATAAACGTTTAAAGAAATGCCTCAATAGTAATTTTTTTGCAACGTTATATTTTATTCAGTGTAGTCAGTAAAATCTTTCCATTTTATAACAAGTTTAACTGTCTCTAAAAGTTACTTTACAATATCTGTTTTTAATGTAGTCTTCTTATAACGTCAGGCTGATCGGGAAGGGGAAGAATAGTAGCGTTACCAAAAAAACTAAACCTAAACCTGAAAAAAATAAATTTGTGCAAGCCATCCTTTTCCAAGGGTTTCAACGCTAAACACCATACACCCTAACCTAGGGTTAAACCCAACTATACCGCGAATCTAGTTCTGTAGAAGTTCCAAAGTATCATATCAAACATGATGGTTTACGGAATGCATTCGGAAAGCGGAAAAGTAATGTTTAAATAAAAAAAATATACGTTTAAATATTTGCTAGAGTAAATTCTTCTTTTTTAAAAAGTGGGCACAGTTATTCAGTACAGTGACGTATTGAAACTAAATATAAATAAAAGTCTTTAAGCCAGTAGTACCATGTAGAGTTATTTTTAAACACATTGCATAAATAAATAAACTAATTTAATGAACTTATTGTGGCGCCTATATTCCATAGGACTAAATATTAATGTGATAGAACAAACAACATTGATTAAATTTGCACTTCTGATAATGCCATGGTGTGTTTAAGCAACAATAGTTACTACACATGTGCATGACTACCCTAACTACGTCACAAATGCTTCCCGTTACTAAAATTGAATTATACCGAAACGCAGTATACAATGAAAGTAAGGTAGTATTCCATCTACCTCAAATTTCAATTAGTGGCGTGTTTGCTCTGTGAATATAATAATATTTGCTCTTATCCATAGGGATCCCGAACAATTTATTAGCTTGGTACTTCAGTTATGTAATTTTATAAAGGATACGCATATTTCACCCCTCAGTAATTCGGAAACAGTCGTGAATTGTTTGATAGCACTGCCAATTTAATTAAGAAAATCTTTTATTTCAATGTATCGACTTTTCGTTAAGTGAAACTAACACTTTATATATTAATTGACTTTTCATTAAGTGATAAATAATAATGAAAATAAACTGAAATGTTTGGTTTCCTTAGTGTTAATGGAACATGCATAATAGCATTTGAACGCAAACGTAAAATTTAAAACTCATTTTAATTAAATGCTTAATATTTTAGGCATTTCTCTCTAAACCTGAATCAGCGATAATTCAGTGAAATACCAGTTACCGAAGTCAGTTAAGAATTTCTTACAGACTGGCTAATCGTTTAGAATGAAGTGGAATGTGTGTTCGTTTACGGTTCATAGTAATATCTACAGATATAATGCAAGAAATTATTTTATTTTACGTTCACTCTTATCTGAGATAGAGGCTTGAGTTTTTTTTACGCACTACAATATATTAAAAGTATTTCTTGTGGTGGTAACCAAATAAATTAAACTTTTAGTACCAAAAATTGTGTACGAGTTTTGGATCGAAACTCCGCGCCGTCCCAAACGTACACCACATAACGTATTTGCAATGTGACCAGTCTATTAAATATTTCGAATATACATCTGATTCAAATTTGTGATTAACTGGCGTACAATAGCAAAATAGCAGAAAGCGTTTCACTAAGTGCTTCGGAAATAAATATGTATTTTATATTGAAATTGTTTTTCGATAGTTTTGGAGGTAATCTTATTTTCATATGAAACAGCTCCAATGTTTCGAACGAATTTAATTACGGAGGTTTCAGTTTATAGCAGCGTAGATTTTCACTAGTATCTGCCGTTTTACAACGCCACGGTGAGAACTTGTAAATCAGTGAAATTCAGCCACCGTGATAATCAATAAGCTATAAATAATCACAAGTGGGGCCATTTTCACTGGTTTTCTCTGATATGGCTTTATTTCACTAATGCAGATAAAGACTGTATACCATTAACACTATTATGACTTTCTAACAAATACGACGTGAATTATTGCAAAACGCAACAAATATTGGTTTAAATAATATTAAGGGGACTACGTAAATAACTACTAGGGTTTCTCGGAAGTAGATTCCCGAAATATCTACAGTTAAAATAATTAAACTTTCCCTACCTCATACGTACAAAATTGATCGAAAAACGAGTAAAATTCGTTAAATATCACAATTACGCTGTGAGATACTGTTTGCTGAGTAAATGCATTGCTCTGAGAAACATGCTCGACATACGTGATCTACCGTTCGTTTGTTCGCATGAGTTTCAACTAGGACATACAGCGGCTCAAATGTGTAGAAATGTGGTAAGGACATGGGGCGCAGACGCTCCGTCAAGACTGATAGTTCGTCGTTGTTTTGATGAATGTTGCGCCCGTCACCAGAGTCTTCAAGATGAGTACGATAGAAGACCCATGTCACAGTTAAAAAGCGACACTTTAGATCCATATGAATTAGCAAATCCGCACAGCATCGACAGGGAACTTGCTCGACAATACAGAGTTTCCAGTTCAACCACTTTTGGACATCCACAGAAAACAAACGCTGTGAAAAAATAACATGTTAAACTCGTTAATGCGTGTAATGAAAGAGCGTCAGAACCAGCTGCGATCTGGCTTATATCAGAATAACAGCTGGATCTACTAAGTCTACTGCGATTGTGTAAGCTTGCAGCGTCTCTCCTAAGGAAGGGGATGGATTCCAGGTCCTAAAGCCATGTCTTATTTTCGTTTTCCGTAGTGCGTTTTCGTTGATATGGTTTGTTTTGTCTCTTGAGGTTGAGTTTTGTTTGTTACATTATTGCAGTTTTTCGTGTTTTTTTTGTGTTATTTGTCGTGTTTAGTTATTTTTGATCATTTTCCAATAACCACTAGCAGGAAAATAATATTTACAGACTTACGTTTTTGCGGTTGTGACATCTTCTTTCATAGTTTGTTTTGAGTTATCTTTTTATTGTCGTTTCGTGTATTCTTGTACTGATTTTTTGTTTGATTCAGTAATACCGTTTGTCGTTTCTGTGTGTTTCTTTCATGTTTTCAGAGTTTTGATTATTTTACGTGCATACCGTCAAAGAAAAAGTATTTCTTTTGCTTCTTTTATGTGACTTTTATATCTGTGATTTTGTTTTCATTCAACTACTGTGTCTTGTGAAATTTATTTTGCTCGCATCGGTTTTGCAGTTTGCCTTTTCTACAAGTTTTTGGCTATATTTAATTTTTTCATGTAGGTTCCTTAAATTTTGATCATGAAATAGTCTTTTTCTGATTTGTGTTCAATGACTTTGGCGTGAATAATTTTTCGACACTAGTTTGTTATCTTTTACTCGCTGGTTCATGATATGTAATTTACAAAAATTTCGAGTAAACTTCCTTATCTGAATTTGAAGTTTTCAAACAATATATCGTATGGTAAGGATACCAAACTTCTGGTCACAAATATGGAATGCTTAGAAGTCACAACTATACAAAGTTGAGAAGTTTCCTATGCATTTAACGGTTTTCTGAGGAAATGTAGGAAAGCTAGCATGAATGTATGGGTAATAACTTTACTATTCGAACTTTCTCACTCTACGTACACACTCTTATAAAAAATTTACCAATCATTTCTTATTGTGTATTAACTGCTAGGTTATTCTATCCTTCATTTTCTGAGATTTGTTCAGTTTTCGGTTGGTCTATTCTGCTTGTTCGTTACCATAATGACCTCTACGTGTTCGTATTGTGAGGTATGAAGTGAAGTGGATAGGGCACAACACTTGCAAGAGAAGTGTGCAGTTGGTGGACGCCGGTAAAAATCTCCCAGAAAAATTCCAAAACCAAGGTTGACACCGCAAAGAGAAAATGTTTTGAATGTATGTAAACATACCAACATTTTTATGGTCACCACGAAATTATTATGGTTACTAAAAAAATTTGAGAAAGTGAATTTCTTCAAAAATATTTGTGGCTGCACACATAATAAACAAATATGATAATCAGCGCACAAACGATGTTGTTGTTCATGGTGTGGTGAACAGCAATAGGTGTTGCCAGGATAAAATTTATCTAGTATATGAAGCTACTATCTCTGACTCGTACTTAGACACTGGTGAAATGCAGTGGCAGTTGTGTAAAAAGAAGTCATTGCTAGTGAGAAGGAAAGGTCCTTTTCTCTAGGTATACAACGTCGAAACCGCGTGGCAAATTTTATGATACGTAAGCTGAATGACCTGAATCTCTGAAGTAATCTCACAAACTGCGTATTTCCCAGACTACCCAATATCAAAATATCATATGCTTATTTATGTCGTATACTTCTTGAAGTGCAGTATGTTCACAATCTGGAATTCTCCATAAATTGAGTACTGGGATTTCCTTACTTCATTGGTGCCACGTTGCTTCACAGACGAGATTTACAGAGTCATGAATCGTGGGCGGAAATGTGTTACTGTAGACAGATACTACTTTGAATGGTGGAAATTTGTTTACTTAAATCTAATAGCGCTTCAAATATATAATTTACATATTTATGAACATAATGTTATTATGTCTATACATATGCCAAGTACAGACAATTTTTTTAAAAATCCAAAACTAGTACATTTATTCATTTTTTAAAAATATTTTTGCTACCAGGCTTTGTGCACATTGCAGAAAATTTTGAATATCTTGTATCTATTTTTAATGTATAGGCATATGCAATACAGCATATTATTATTATTAACATTATTTTATACATGACAGACACTCAAGGAGGTTAGATGTGACGAAGTTACTTTTCTCTATGCGTTTGAGAACTAAGTTGTACATACTAGTGAAACACAAACCTTACAGTAAATTGCAGTAAGAAATTAAACCAGTTATTATTATAATATATTAATAAACCACATAATTTAATTCACTCATATTTAATTTGACCGCGTTCTACGAACCGAATACAATGTCAAGAATAAAATAAATTTATAAAAACATGAAAATGGAAATTTTTCTTTTTTTTCCCACAACCTTGTCTGAATTAGTTTATAACATAAATGTAATTAGCGTATTTTATTTAAAAAACAGACGATTTTATAACATGTGGCAACGTTGGTAAAGGGAGGTTAAGAATATACAAGAATAAGTGTTATTTTAATATTTTCTTCATTTGTTTAGGAAACTTGTATTTTTCCAAAAACATATTTTGCAATCAAATATCTTCAAGTTGACGTATACTGACGCGTCCTCAGAATGTACCATTAGTAACACGTGAGTGATACTGCTCGCTCAGAAAGTGCAAATTTACGCTAACGTGGGAAGACTTAATATTAATGCCTATGCCATTTTTGTGGGAACAGTTTTATTTTCTAGCGCAGTGTCGAATATTTTTAACCGACACTGTAATTAACAAAACTCTATTACANCGGTAATTAATAAAACTCTATTACAAGGTATGCTTATTAAGGACGGTGTAATTTTACAGATAGATTTTGTGATCATGTTATCAGATTTTAAATACCCTCCGCTAGTGGTGAATTTTTCCATTATTTAACAAATAGTTTTATCATACAGTAGTAACCTACCCTCAAATAATTAATTTTGATCCTGTATTAAAGTTTACGTCTAATATTATACAAGTTTGGGGAATGTTGATAAAATAAACGGTTTATATATCTGACACATATCCCTAAAACAAAAAATGTGCGTGTTCGATTTCGAGGAAACCCTTGACATGCGTATAGTTTCCCGCTTGAGAAGTTCAATAAAGTTGTTATTTGGAAGCACATAGAGCGTAGTTGGCAGATATTGGAAATTGTAACCCGGAACTTTACGCAGTCGCCACGTCTGCTGAGATATTTCTCGTGAGGAGAGAGGAGACTCGAAGCGTTGACGGCAAATAAAGAGGATTTGTCTTGTCGCCGCAACCATGACTTTTAACCTCTCCTAAACAGGTTAATCCGTTCGGAAGATTTAGCGTCAGGAGGGTGTTCAAATTTTGGCGAGCAGAGAAGATTTCTGGTTGTGACGAGTCGTGAATTTAAAGGAGAGAGAAGGATTTTTATCCACTCGAAATGTCAAGAGGATACTAGGGCACGAGATGTGGGTCGACTGAACATGCTTTTCACGGTGACAAGCTTTTGGTTCCTGCAGAAAATGCTTTGAAATCCTTTTGAAAATAAATCATAAAGTTCAAAGTGGCGTAAATAGGTACAGCTCTGCTTTTATCAGATATTTTAAGGTTTGCATTTATTTAGCATTGTTCAATTCTAGGAAATTTGTGGCTTAATTTAGACGAAATTATTTAAGTAAGTACACAAATACCCAATTTTATCAAAAAAGCTAACACGTTGTAGGGTTAAAAATTATTATTAAATTTATAAACATGATAGAAAATTAAATAAGAATATTAATCTTAAAAAATATTCCACAAATTGAAGGTTTTTTACGTAAAATTTACTGAGATAACACTTTAACAATAAAAAGCACATTCAGATATACTCCCGTGGTTTTATTGATCTAACTTGCTTCTACAAAACACTAAAGCACTGAAGGCATTCGGTGAAGAGCACATGCGCTGGACTTAAACAACTAATATCTACAATCGCTTGGGCGCTTCTTTCAAAATGGCAAATTTTATGCTTTTACAAACTTAGTAATAACAACAAGTACTTAAACCACGTCGTCAATAAATAAAGAATACCAGAAAGAAATTACTTCTAGTGTACATAAGAAACCACCAATTTTTGACTTACGCAACAGGGAAAATAAACAGCTATGTTCAAACGTAAATATACGTTAAGATACATTTGTCTCACGCAACATTTTCAACCCCATTTGAACCTCCTGGAAAAATGTTTCGTCCGCCTATCCTTGCCCAACATAGACATTTATTTTACGTTGGGATACGTAAAATATTAAAGCTGCTACACCTACCTTATTGACGTTTCACCGTTAAGTGAAATCGACGTAGTAGATGGGCGGTTCTCTACGGCGAACGCCGACCCAGAGACGATAACGATTTGTAATACGGGCCTATTCAACGCTGAAGCAAGCGCCGGTATACGTGTGGCCTCAACCAGGCGACTTTTCTTCAACTGACTGTCTCTGCTTGCTGGAATGGCCATGGTGCGTGCTAGCGCTGGGGTTCTTATGACGTCATAAGACACGTGTGGTTCCCGACAACGACGACGTGCAGCGCTGCTAATTTTCCTGATTTGTGAACTTCAGCGCAGAGGCGCGCTCTATATTAATTATGTTAATTAGTCGAACGACCGGAAATTTAAAACATATATTAAATTGTTAGTTCTTTCCTTGTATATCTAGGTTTCGTTCATGTAGAATTTGTTTTATTTTAAATAGAGCTGAAAATTCTTGGGCGAGGAAGAACGATAGCTGCCTCTCCCAGGATCGTCAGCTCCAGTGGTGTTTGCCGAAGATAAGTAAAACATAGTATGTGATGTTAAAGTTATAGCTTTCAGACATTGGTAAGTGGAAACGTAGTCTATTTAAATATAACGATGCACAAATTTCTAGAACTCAGTTGTAAAGATTTTTTGATAAAGTTCTTTTAAAGATATATGCATAATATTTGTTGCATTTTAAATGGAGTCTTGGCAATCACTACGTAGGCTTAGTGCAAAACGTGTTTGTAAATGTTAAATGTTCAGATAATATTATTGATACTAAAATATTGATATTGTATGGTCCTTGCAACCCTTGTAATAAAAGGTTTAAAGTATATGAGACCATATGTTTTCTACGAACTAGGTATATTTGATAGTTTCCTCCCTTAGACATTGGCATAACGCTTCATGAATCCGTCTTTTCTTTATAACTGTACATTTGAAATGATTATAGGTATTTATGGTAAACTGAAGTCGAACTGTAACTGAAAAATATGCTAATAGGGTGAAATATCTCTACGAAAGAGAATAAGATAATTACATTTGGCAACGACTGAACAAGGGTGACATCAATGTTCAGCCATACTCGAACGAAAGTGACTGCAGAACTTCCTTTCGTAGGGTTGGAAAGCTCGTTCTAAGTATGTTGAATAATTGCCGTATTACCTGGTTCCTTGTGTAGTAGGCCTATTCTCGATAGACAATAATAAGGGTGATATTTGAAACGAGAAAATTATATGTACGATAATTATAGTTCAAAACGCTCTGACAGCAATTCAGGTTAATTAAGTTTTAATAAATAAAGTATTTGTATTAATGCTACAGCTGAAAAAAGGACAAACGAAAAAGGCAATATTTGCAAACTTGAAAAATTTGTAAATTTTTTCCAACAAACGAGAGCTTTTTTGTTCACAAAAAAATATTTAGCGTTACTTTAATATATTCCAGTAAAATAAATACGAGAATTGATTAGGAGACAAAAATCATATAGTCCATAGTTTTAAATTAGATCAATAAATTGTAAATTTACTGCCACATAAGATACTACGAGGATTGAGCAACGTTAAAGATATGATAAATCATTAGCATAGTTTGCATCGGTTGATCGTAAGAGGAAGAAATGGAGTGCCAATATGTGGACACATTTGTAAAAATGGATGGTGCAGTTTATTATCCTGTAGAGTAAATAAACAGTATCTACCCTGCAAATCCCATCACCTCATAAGTTTCTCCTCGAGTTTGGGGCTGCATTATAAGAGTTGGGTGGAGAGATTCAGGCGTCTCGTAACAATGAGGACTTGAGAGCCGATGAGGGAGAAATGAAGAGAGAATGGAGCAGCATCGAAATGCAAGAGCGGGGGAAAGATTAGATCCCCGAAAAAAAGGCATCGTCTGGCACGATTCCCACATGCGAAAATGCGGGAGTGACCCGGCCGAGGATTGAACCCTGTTCGCTTGGGTGGGAGGCGATCAGCCTAACCTCTAAGCTAACATGGCTCCTTGGGGCTGCATGAGTGTTACTGTGTACCTGAACCTTAGAAAACACTGCATTAACACCAGGCTGAAGGTAAAGGTTTGGCAAAAAAAAAAAAAAGTAACCGAGACCACAGTCTAAATGCGTCTAATTTCAATAAAACAATATTTAATTCGCCCCATGTAGCTGGCTGGTGACACACAATAATTTAACTTTTTTTCACTGAAACAGCCAGATATTTTTTACTGATGCTTGAAAAAGCCATTTCTATTGGTATTGAGATTTGTTACTTCTCCTTCGGGCTTAGATCGAACAAATGTGTTGTGGCGCACAATATCACCAAACAATAAAAGTAAAATCATTATTTCGCATATTTTCTCCTGTGTAGTAATTATGTATATTTACACTTGTTATCCAATTTTTTTGGCTCTAAAGCGGTGTTTGTATTTTTTTTCAAATATAATGTGATGTATCACGAATATTGTCGGAATTTAAAATAATTATTTCAGTTTATAAGGCCAATTTGTGAGTCCTAAATTGCTACGAAACTTACAGTTTTTGCCATATGTTTGTATTATCAACGAAAAAGAGAGCAGTCTTGAATATGATGTTATGAAATTTCATCTGTATTTCTGCAGGACCTGTTATAACGGCAACCGCCTTTTTACATATAAATTCAGTACAGCAAAATGATCACGTTTTAATGCGGATACTGTTTCAAAAATGCTATGAATTACCAAAACAAGCGTTACTCTCGATCTCTAAAACAAGACCAAAACTAGATACCTTAAAGGAGCTAATACGATGAAACAGTTTGAGGTATATTTGTATTGGTGATAGTTCTTCGACATTATAATAAAGTTATCTGATGTACAGCGAAAACAACAGAACTGTAATATTTAAAATTCATTTTACTTCATATTCTGACGGATCATTGAGAATTAAGAATTGTTTGTTTCATTTAAATACCTGGGTAGTGAAAAGTTATTAGTTTAATATTTTGCAGTGACTGGTATGAAAATACTCATTTCCCTTAATTTTTTAATTTCTGCAATCTGGTCTAGAGTCCTTCGGGGCATGCAATGTGGAAGTACGACCAGTCGTGTTTACTAACGTAATTCCACAATAGTTTACCGTCCAGCCCGTGGCAAACAAACTTGGGAAATTGCACTATCAACGCTGCATGTGACCCAGAGTGCTAATGACACTATATAATTGATTCCATCCAAACGAGCTCGTCAGCTGTAATAACAACGAAGAATGGGATGTGTGTGGGAAAACAAACCAAATGAGCTTCGCCATTTCAGCATTCACCAGCATCACCGGCAGCTACATTTGTACTAGCTGTAGTTCCACGATCCACCGCTGGGTGCAGCGGACAGCGCTAATGTCGCAGCTGCAAAACGTTTATGAATATCTGGCTGTTGGGCACATGGGAGGAATGACATGTAATCAGTTGAGAGAAATGAAGCCCTGATCTATTTAGTCGGTACGTACGTCATCTTCACAGATGATTCAATACGTAAAAAAATTTTTGTTATTCATTTATTCTCTATGAACACTATAAAATCCCATAAGAATACATATTTTCCCTTTATTTCACCAGTAGGGAGTATGATTCAAAACAATTGTGAAGCAATTATTAAGGGAATATTAATTTATAGTATGTAACATAACTATGTTACATACGTTAGCAGGAATTTCGCCGTGAAAATACAGGAAGGAAAACTTACATGCATTTCGTTTTCTCGCGATTCGTTTAGAAGATACGCCTTTGAATTTGAAGTTCGCACGACGCGAATGAACGCCTATCAGTTCGTCAACCAGAAAGATTGAAGCCAAGACTGCGTACTATAGTTGTTCACCGTTACTTCCTACTTTTACTTTTACTGTTACTAAGCCCTGCGGAAGGTCTACTTCCAGGATTTTCTCCACCTCTTGCAAACAAAGCTTAATCGAGTATAGAAAATCACACCAAAGGAACAACACACCGTATCCGTGCGCACTCAATGTAATAATATTTTGCTTGAGAACTATTTCTAAATAGGCGTTACCAACACACCTATTTTATCTCTTAATTCGTATTAATTGTAATTGAAATATTATAATATATAAAAAATTTACTTATATTTGAACTATTAAAAAACAAACAAATTACTTTTATGTTCACAAAAGTTAAAAACGCTCGTGATACAAAACATATTTAGTAAACAACCAAGCACGTCATTCACATAGTTATTTTTCAAAGGTTTAAATTAAAAAGTGTGAAAAAAAACAGCGAACAGAATATATATAGTAACCACTATCGTAAAGGACACAATGCTGAAAAACAAGGGGTTATTAAAGATACTATATCTAAAGTATTACACGTAGCTGCACTGTCAGTTGGAACTCGGAATAGTACTTCAAGCAGCAAAAATTATGCGATGCGCACAGAAGTATCAAATTTAACACCCTTATTAAGAGACAAGAAAATTATCAGGCGAGGGCTAAGCTTTATTAATTATTGCTCAATACAACACAACACAACTTCGCTATTCACGCGATTCATTTGTGATGCACTTTGAAATGTGTATTTCCTTAACGTTTTAATGAGGACAAAATGTTTGTAAGCTTTCCTTCTAGTATTTTCATACCGAACCCCCCACCAAAGTCTGTAACATAACTTACGTTTCACTCTATACAGTATAGAAAACTTTCATTTGAATTTATTTATGGTGTATTTTATAAAAGTTCCGTTACAGAAGTTCCTGGCCTTGAATTCCAAATAATTTATTATAAATTTCCTTAAAGTTACTCTCACTTACATACGTAAAAGTTATAAGCTATCACTCTGGACTATAAATAATATATATGTCGCAGATATACACACAGGAAGATTTATCACCTTAAATTATTTGTGCCCCGTGTGCATACATTATAGAGTATACGGCTGCAAATAATACTTAAGAACGCAGCTCGAAATCGCGTGTTCTTCCTTCAAAAAACCGAGTTATTTCCGGGGTACTAGCTTTGAAATCTTAATACTGGCCACAAGAGACTCGAGGGTTTAATGGTCAGATCACTAGAATCCCACGAGGCCGCGGTGGTGCAGTGGAAAGACTACTCGCCTCCCTCCTAGGCGAACCGGGGTTCGATTCCCGGCGGGGTCGCTCCCAAATTTTCGCATGTTGGAATAGTNGGTCGGGAGGTTTTCTCGGAGACTTCCCGCTTCTCCCACCCTTTTCGTTTCGGCACTGCTCTATACTCACCTCACTTCATCCTCATCGCCTCTCAAGACCTAGATGTTTAGAGCCGCCCAAATCTCTTCACTCACTCCCTAGTATCATACTACGGCGTGCCGTATTCAGTTCCTGGTGGGGTAAAAGACAAACTTTTGCCTGTGGGAAACGATGCGGGCATTTAATTTGGACGGTGGATTTTTCTCAGTTTCCCCCACTATGATATTCCACCGATGCGCCTTATTCACCTCTCTTCAACACCATCAAGGCTTAAGACCTCAGTTCTCTATTTTCGACAGTTGAGGTATAATTGACTGAAGGAACAGAAACCACTGGTAAAATGAAGGTTTCCTCAAATCCTTTCTCATTCCAAACTACTGGTCATTTAACTGTGATGGGTTTCAAAATTGATGCATTGTAATGCAATAATCGTTGATTATGCTTTAATCACGGCTAATTTATTACAATTTTATAAAAGGAAACTTTCCATGATTTTAATTAGCACGTACTGGGGCTAGTTATAAATCTTATGACGCTACCCTCTCATACTCTTGGTTGGTGGGTGAGTGAAAAGATTTATGCAACTCCTAACATAGAGGTCTTCAAAGCAGATGAGAGTGAAGCGAGGTGAGTATGGAGCAGCTCTGGAATGAAAGGGTAGGATAAACGGGAGATCCCCGAGTAAACCCGTAGACCAGCAGCATCGTCCGGCAAGATTCCCACATGCGAAATTCCGGAGAAGCCCCTTCCTGGTGGGAGGCGAGTAATCTAACCACTACACCACCAGGGCCCCTATTTTAATAGGTTGAAACTAGATAACAATGAACTAAAATATATCAACCACGGCTAACCCTGCTTTGGCATTGAGATCAATGTCGGGAATTCGTTAACCTATTATAAAACAACCTTTAAACATAATTGTTGTACACGAATTAATCTACTTCTGTTAATATCACAATTAGCAGCAATGTATGTTTTAATTACGGCTTTCCCGAAGGCTGATATATTTCCTGGAAAGAAGAGTATTTCCTCTTGTCATCGCTTTGCCGTTCAAACTGATCTTCCAGCAGGACACAATCTTCCGTTGAATAATGACCGACTAGAGATCCCCGGCTCCTGACGTCACGCTATGTGGAAGGGGTAGAACTGATGAAAACAATGCTTTCTCCCTGATCGCTCTCATACGATTAATACACAGTACAAACCAGGTAAGATGTTGCCATATCAAATGATAGTAAAACATTAGACGTAGCAGTATTTTATTACAACATCATTCCGCACATTTCTGTAAGTAACCCGAGGTATTTACGCTGTAAAACCAACACATATGGGGAAAATCGTGACGAGCGACTGTCGTATTTTGTCTTGTGAGCGGGCACGTTCTAAACATCTGATATATTCACGTTACAGGAGTGTCAAGGGGCAGTAGATGACGCAAGAAGTAAACACTTAAATAAACGCCGTTCCTAAGGTTTTCTTATCACCGTGGATAAAAAAAAACTAAAAAACAATAATTATAACGGTCACGAAAAAATACCTACCTAGACGTAATGTAATATACGTGCTACATTTCACGCTGATATTAAAACAATATCCACTGCCGGTTTTGCAGTCAATGTTTTACCCACTGATAAACCTGCATTTTCAAACAAATGATTTGAAAAGTAAATTTTAAAATTAATGTTATAAGCCCTTACATAAAAATCTGTGATGCTAGCCAAAAAGGTGTCATTGAGTGCACAAAAATTAAGAAGTACGCATCTGTTTCCAAAAATATTACCAAGAAGAGACAACTATCTACCATAATGTGGCATAAGTTTACAATTAAAAAAGATGGTATCTTTTAACAAATAAGAGAATATATTCTCTGAACTTAATTAGTGGTTTTTCGATAAATAAATACATATAAAAACTCTTTAATCATAAAAATCCAAAAAGAAAACCTACTTACTAACATTGCTGATTACTACAGGATCTGCGCTTGGAAGATCACAAGTACTCATAATAAAATTGCTCTTGTTTTAAATGTTTTGAATATTGCACGAATGAAATCATTATTTATGTAAGAAATGTACTCCAAAATAATTAGTTTTCAGTGGCTATATTTGCTAAGGCATTACGCTCTTGTTGCGAGTTCGAGCTGACGAAGGTTTTAAATCTCACTTCAGAATAAATAAAAAATTTCTTCTCACCGGATCGGTATTATTATAGTGGCTCATAACTATGTGACGCAAGGCTAAAAAAAACCCGAATAAGGTACTGAAAATGAAATGATATTCCCATTTACAACAATTGTTTTGTAGTATATATGTTAAACACATTTAGGTTACGAAATACGCTCAATGTGCAGGCTAAATAATTTCACAATCACAGAGAAATGCGTGACATTAATGAAATCGTATACAGAACCTATATACATTATTTACGTGTTTTACAAATAGATTAAGAACCGAAAATGGAATGCTGACAAGAGAATTCAAGAACATCACCAAGAGTTGCGTGTTTTATAAATACGCGAACAACAACAAATTGAATGCTCACTATGTGAATTAAAGAAAATTACGCTGACCTTATTGTAAATTATGAAAGCACTGATTTACAAAACTTTATTTCCCGCTATTTCCTGAAACACAGAAAACTAGAGAGCTACGTTTTACGCTGCCACTACTCAAAAATCGTTCACAGATAATTCATTCCTTTTTTTGCCATTCACACGCCGCTTGTTACATAATTACACAAACTGTAAACTTCTTCTCGAATTCTCATACTACCTACGTTTATGAAATAACTAAATATGCAAATTCTGATAAACTTTTTTTAGATAATTGGTTGTTTTTGTCCGCATACACACATCTAACTAGGGATGGGCGTTTTTTTAACGTAACAGTTATAATGAACTGATACTACTGTGAGACGTGTTACACGAGTAACGTTCCAACTTTACTTACAAGTTCCATTGTTTATATCGTTGTTTTGGAACATCGTGAATTATCTCCCTTAAACCAACACTTTACTACTGCGCATGCACAAAAGTTATTTTGGAGCTTCTGGTTTGTCACTGTTCAGCTTCCCCCATAAATCTGGTAACTAAAATCTATAATGCATAAAATTTAATTTTTGGAACGTCTCGGCATGCAACAAAGCGCATGCGTAGAATATATATAAATTGGGAACATCTCGGCTTGCACCTGTGCACATGCGCAAACGTTATTTGTTTTGGAACGTTAAGCTTCGAAACAGTGGACAACAAATTCGTTTTTTTCCGGAGCGTTTTGCTATAATTTCGGGACAGAGCCAAACATTTTTCACAGTAGCCTTTTTACAAAAATATCATGTTACTGGAACATGTTAGCTATTTAGAACTGGAACAATGGAACTCGCTGCATGAAAGTAACCGATAGGCTCATCCGTACTTCTAACACTGCTGTAGTACAGCAACTACAGAGTGTGGTTTACATCTCTCTCACTCTCTCCCTCAAAGTGTTACTAGCGCGTTATATTGAAAACTGTTTTAACTACTAAGCCCACCTCATTGCAAGTCTGCTACTATGCCCTAGTTCCAAGAGTCCAAGTGATCCAGATATTATCTCGAGGGAGTCAGAAAATCTGTAATGTGGTTGTCCTCTAAGGAACGAATGAAAGAACCATTGAACTCTTCAGTGAAATTTTCGCTTTTCTTCTTTAAAAAAATAACAGATGAAACAATACTACTTAACCTACACAACAACAAAACATTTTTTAAAAAAATAGAAAAATACTGTGGAAATAGATTTTTAGTAAAAACATAATTCGGAAGAAGTTTAAAATTTTTTATCCAATAACCCACAAGATTTTATATAGTCTGTACAGAATGACGATGTCGGGATCTGCAGTTTGTGATTCATAAAAAGCACACACTTACGTGGTTAGAAGAAGTGAGTTGATACGTAATGGCATACATAATAAGGTGTATGAAATCTATAGCCTCACGATTCATTTTTGACCACCTGTTAGAAATATGGTCTCTTTTTTTTAACTAAGACAAATTTTCTTTGTGACTGAAACATATGTTTCTTCACTAACTTTTAATTGTAAAATCCTTAGTATTTACGATAATTCTACTGGGTATCAATTGCGTAAAAATTAAATTTCATCTTGTTATAATATGAATGTCACAGTTGTAGTGAAAGTATTTGGCACCTGAAATTAAAGCCAATAGGCTTACACCTTCCATCATGAAAGGATTTTTAACGTGTATCTTTGTAATAGGTGTACGACAAAATCACTATGTAATGACAGATGTTTTCCACTTGGTAGTAAATAATCAAGAAAATCTGGGTCACGTATACTGGATCTCTGCCTCACGCAGAGAGAGATTTTTCATTCACGCCATCGGTCGTGCCAAAGAAGGAAGAGAGGAGGATGAATAAACAATCGACTTCATTTTATTTCGAGCGGGCGAATCTCGCGGGAGAAACCTTCAACGCTGAAATATTTCCCTTCGATATCGAGAACTCTGTTCGTAGAAGAAGGTCGATAAAACGGATTAGTGATTCTTCGTCTACCCACGACCAGCTCAGGACTTTTAGTAATCAGTGGCGTGTCCCCAATTAAAGGTTTAAATATACACAGTCACTCCACATTTCCCCTATATTAAAATGATCGTTTAAATAGTATTATACTTTCTAGCGATAATTAAAATGGCATATTTATACTTACATGAGTGTATGTGTTTATATTTATATTGTAGATTGACGGCAACCGTCACCAGTTGCATCCAGCAAAAAGCTATTTTACCAGAAAGGCGATTCATAGTGGTGTTTTGCTAGCGTTGAACAGACTTGTACAGATCTAGAAATGAGAATGATTTGGGACAGTGCTCACGATGACAGAAATGCATTTGTGGGAGAGACTGAGATACTCCTGGACTTGTATAATTCTTTTCATATGATCGGAATAAGCATGTACGAAGGATCATATGAATTGTGGTTGCGAACACTGAAATTATCGTCAAATTTGTAATGATTACCAATTTTCGTTTTTCTCCTTGGCTTTCAAACAAAGGACACTGGCTGAGTAACTAGTTTTCAAATGCATCATCGACATACCTTGCCTCCTCCAATTAGGAAAAATAAAGTATGTACACGCTTCTGCCGGAAGTGGAAACATCAAAGAATCCTTTCTAAAACGCAAGGCCAGTCTCCACTGATTATTTTTAAAAATAGACTCATTATATAAGTACTTAATCTATAATAAAATTAAAGAAAACTGTAGATAACTAAAACACTGTTTTTTTTCGATCATCTTGGAAGAAGAGATTTTAAAGTTTGATAAAATCTCTTGCCAATCGTTCGCTTTCAGCACTTCTTCATTCACCACTTCTTCACTGAAGTCGAAGCACATGAGTTACCAATAAAGAAAATTTTATACATATGTTATAGAAACTTCGACTTTAATTAAATTTAAACATCTGGCTGTAATAAAGACTACAATCCCGTCGACTAACTCCAGGGCAAAAATATTTAGCACATTGTTCACGACTTTGCAGTACTGTGTTCACGATCCTTGGCCCGGTGTGAACATCCTAAATAAGGAATAAAATCAGGTTGCTTGACTGCCGCGGATACACACTAAAAATCAGTTTTGTCATCACCAAAATACTTTGTTGTTGGTCACAAAACCAGTTTGTTAATACAGAACATAGCAAAAGATTTTGTAGAAGCAAAGAAAATATTTTATCATTTCGGTATTTAGTGGCAACCACGAAATTATTATTTTTTGGTCACCAATAAATTCAGTGTAGGTAGAAAATGATGTGTTTTAGCAATAATACTGCTTTGTGAGGCTCACAAAAGTGTTTTATGGATCGCGGGCTTTGGTAGGTAGAGTTTAACCAACAATGACAACCAAAGCACAATGACCAGATAAGAAAAAGGACGCAAGTCCTTCAACGCGAGCTCAATATGTTATAACTGCGCAAACTTGCTCAATGTTGAACGCTTTGACTTGAGCAAATATAACGTAAATATAATTTGAAGCGCACCCTTCACCTCATATGAAGTTTATTTCCTGGAATAAATTACGTGTTTGGCATTTACTTAATTCAAATAAAGAAATTACGTAATCCATCACAAATTTCTTAAGAATATCCTCACGAATTAGTTCGTAAACTGTAGTGAGTAGACTAACACAGATAATTATGGCGTCGTCGGCAGACACAAGGTGACCATTATTACAATACGCCAGCGCGCATGCGCAGGATATAACAGATGTAGTTTAACAGTCGCCGTATGACGTTTTNATGTTTTGCTGTGGACGACAAGAATGCTATTACTGCCAACTAAATATTTTATCACAGCCAATAAATGTTTTTAATAAACATACATGTCAAAGAACACTAAATGTCTTTGAAAAGAACTTATCCATGCGATGTTGTGCACCACAACGTTATTTTACCAGAAAAAAAAAAGGCATCTTGGAAATTATTAACCAATATTATTTGTTACCACTAACAAACCTTTACTTTCAGCGCAGTGACCTTCTCCGTCCGATACAGTAAGGGTGAGAGATTGTCGTGTAATTCTGACTTTGGCGGGTACTACAGTTCCCGAGTATGGACGCTCACAATTTCGGGCAAATGTAAATCTACCAGTGACGCTTCCCAAGATGCATCTCTTTAGCGGATCTCAAGGTCCATGAGAGCCATCTACTTCCTCATGGCAATGCATATATATTTGGCGAATATGGGTAATGATGTATGGTTTAACATGCCATTGCTAACCTGTATTATACACAGAGGTGACAAAAGTCATGGTATAGCAATATGCAAATATACATATGGCAGAATTATCGAGTACAAAATGCAAAAATGGGCAGTGCATTGGTTGGGCTTTCATTTGTAGTCAAGTGATTCATGTAAAAAGGTTTATGACGTCATTATGGTCACACGACGGAAATTAACAGACTTTTAATGTGGAATGGTAGTTTGAGCTAGACGCATGGGATATTCCATTTCGGAAATGGTTAGGGAATTCAACCTTCCTAGATCCGCAGTGTCAAGAGTGTGCCGAGAATACCTAATTTCAGGCATAACCTACCACCATGGACAACGCAGTGGCCGACCGCCTGCACTTAATGACCGAGAACAACGACATGTGCACAGAATGGTCAGTGTTAACAGACAAGCAACACTGCGTGAAATAACCGCCGGAATCAATGTGAGACGTACGACGGACGTGTTCGTTAGGACAGTGCGGTAAACTTTGGCTGTACTGGGCTATGCCAGCAGAAGACCGACTCGAGTGCCTTTATTAACAGCACGGCATCGCCTGCAGCGCCTCTCCTGGGCTCGTGACCATATCGGTTGGACCCTAGACGACTGAAAAACAGTGGCTTGGTCAGATGAGTCCCGATTTCAGTTGGTAAGAGCTGATGATAGGGTTTGAGTGTGGCGCAGACCACACGAATCCATGGACCCAAGTTATCAACAAGGAACTATGCAAGCCGGTGGTGGCTCCATAATGGTATGGGCTGATTTTACATGGAATGGAATGGGTCCTCTGGTCCANGATAGGGTTTGAGTGTGGCGCAGACCACACGAATCCATGGACCCAAGTTATCAACAAGGAACTATGCAAGCCGGTGGTGGCTCCATAATGGTATGGGCTGATTTTACATGGAATGGAATGGGTCCTCTGGTCCAACTGAACCGATAATTGACTGGAAAGGTCTATGTTCAGCTATTTGGAGACCACTTGGAGCCGTTCATGGACTTCATGGACCCAAACAACGATGGAATTTTTATGGATGACAACGCACCATTTCACCGTGCCACAACTGTTCGCGATAAGAATCCTCCTCTTCCGACACCACCCAATTCAACATCTCCCCCTCCTCCACCAACTAGTCCCTCTTACCATCATCCTCCTCTCCCTCCACCACGCTCTCCAACTACTGTTTATTCTACTCCCTATCGCACAAAGACTCGCCCACCTCCCCTACCGACTGTCCTCTAAGACTCCACCTACATCTCCTCACCTTCCAACACCTCCCAACAAAATTTTCCCTTTCCAACCCCTTCCCCCTCATTAGCTTCTCCATCACCTTCTCCTTTGACACCGCCCTTGCTTGCTTAACCTCCTGCTACTCTTCCTCATCCTTAACCTCTCTTCCTCATACTGTCTCGTCCCCCCCTCCACCAACCTCCATCCTTTTCATCAACTCCCGTTTCCACCTCCGTCTCCTCCCCCTATATCTCACCCCCTCATCAATCTCCTTTTCTCTCTCCCTTCTCCACCCGATCCTCCTCCTACTACTCAAATTACCCCGCCATTTTCTACAGGTGTCCTGAGCGATTCGTGTGTCTCAGAACGTCGTGTCGTGCTTCGAGCAGAGTGCCGGACAGTTCCAAAGTGAGATTATATGCTCTGGTAAACTATCAGTTAGCCTTAACAGTTCTACAGTGTTCGGGAATACGAAAACCCCTTGCCAATTGTGCCAGCATTCGGAAGGGGTATTCTCTGTAAGCTCTTCATTGACATTTACCAAAGTACAGTGAATGCATTTATGAATGTAAATATTGTCATGTTTTTATATTACAGCCAAATATTTTGAAAATTTTTCATTGCAGAAATAACTAACAAGGACATAATTTGCTAGCAGTAGCGCCTCTGGGCCGATGAGAATAAGGCATTCATATGATTGTGAGGGTGTTATCATTGGCCAAATATTTTTTTCGGGCACTCTCTTTTCCACTGCACTTGCATTATTCCTAGTTTTACCCTCATCGGCATTGAAGACTAAGCTCCTACAAAACCTTCTCAACTTGATTTGTGGTTTAATAAAAACTGATTAATTACTTTTCCAAATTTTACGGTAAATTTATTTGATTTCTTAGTTTAGTTGGGTAGATAGAGACACCACTTGGAACCTGATAGGCGGAAACACCTTTCTCAAACTTTCGCAGCTATAGATTTCTTGGAAGTGCAGCAGCAAATTTTATACATGGATAATAACACACACGTGTGTTGACTTCGCACAATGAAACCAGTCAGGTTTCAATTTCAGGATTGCAGGGCGAAGAGAGTATGCCAAGCATTTTAAAGGAATTAAGAGAAGGGGAAGTCTTCTGCACTTCCGCCTTCTCTCTATTTTAGTCAAATAATTTGAATGAATTTATGCAGGTATACACTTTTTGTATGTAACCATGTAAGTATGTATGTGCACGGAAATCTATGGGCACGTAATCATGTACACATGTTGGTATTTCAGTATGTATTTATATAAGCATGAAATTATGTGTTTCTGTCTGTATGAAAATTTATGTGTATATGCATGCAACGTATGTACGTATGTGTCCATGAATATGGGTGTACATGTAGGCATGCGTGCATGTACGTATCTATGTACGAGTGACGTAGCATCATATGACGCTCAGATGCCCAGCGTTTTCTTGAAGATCTCGCTAACAATGGCCGCTCTATGTAAACTTTCTGAAACAAAGACGAGCAACATTTACCGAGCGGCATTTTTCGTTTCCTTATCCTGCTTCGCCGCTCATCGGGCCTTTGCCGAACCTAAGCGATGAGTCACATGTCGCTGCGAGCTTACGTTTCATCGAGGCTCGTTTTTAGCCACGGGATGTATGGGTGCGGCCGAGGGACGGGGGTAACTAGCTCTCTCTCTCGCACTCAAGCTTAGGCACCAGGGAACGGTGATAGTGAAGATATTCCATTCCCTTCAATAAAGCCACTAGTGGAGTG
This sequence comes from Clitarchus hookeri, assembly GCA_002778355.1. Classification (NCBI taxonomy): domain Eukaryota; kingdom Metazoa; phylum Arthropoda; class Insecta; order Phasmatodea; family Phasmatidae; genus Clitarchus; species Clitarchus hookeri. The sequence goes on along the minus strand of NQII01000462.1, from coordinate 833,503 downwards.
TAGAGTCTAGAGATTTGGGCGGCTCTTAAGTGTGCCAGGTACCAAAAATTTATAATTTTATTTTTTTTACCTAATATTATTGAAATTGTACGCATTAGATGTAATACCATTTTATATAGTTAAAAAGTCGTTAATTTTTTTTTCTATAATTTGACAGCAAATCCCAAATTTTCCTGTTTTGCTGCAGCCATATAACCAAATGCCAATCAAGTTGTAAAAATGAAAAAATTTACAACGTAAACTAACACTGTTGGCTACCACGTGGCACACATGTGATCACCAAATAAAAAAGCATTTACATGAAATAGTGTAAAATGTAAAGAACTTTTAGCATATACTTAACATTTATTTTAAAATTCATGAACTGTTGTGTGGTGATTACGTATACGCCAAGCGGTAGACCAAGGCATTAATATAAGTTGTAGTTTTATTAATTCATACAACTTTAATTCGTATTTATTATTATGGCTGCAGCAAAACAGCAAAAAATTGGTATTTGACATCAAATTATTAAAAAAATATAAAGCGTTAAATTTTTTTAAGCTAGGAAAATGCCATTAAATACATTGCGTACAATCAGAATAATTAATTTTTTGGTATCAAACTCCTTTAACATCGAAGGCTTGAGAGCCGATGATGGTGAAGCGAGGTGAGTATTGAGCAGCGCTGAAATGATGGTGAAGTGATAAACGGGAGTTCCCCGAGAAAACCCGCTGACCAGCGACATGGTCCGGCGCGATTCCCACATGTGAAGTTACGGGAGTGACTCCAAAAGCCACTAGTCGATGCACAAAACAAACAAGATCAAATTAGCTGGCGAGTGATAGGTTTTAATTCCTTATTCTTCGCAGTGTTGACAAAATTATGTAGAAATTGCCAGATAAAACTTCTTTAATACCTTTATCGATTAATAGGTTTTCACGTTTAAAGCGTTTTTTTTTCTGAGATGTACTTTTGATAGTTATTTGACCATAAATTAATTTTATCTCAATTGCAATTTTTTTTGAAAATACTGAAATTAACGTTAAGTAAAGTGCATTTAATTGAGTTTTTAATAAAAATATCCTTACTCGTAATCTACAGATATCGGTGCAAACAATAAAAAATTATTTATCTAATAGAATTTATTCTGCCAGAGATAAACACACACTCAAAAGTTTAGTGGTTTCAATAACCACCAAACCACAGTATCATCCTTACCTTCCTTCGCCGGCAAAATAAAAAAGCGGAGGTGGTTCTTGACTGTAGTTGGAACTAGTTATCACATTCTCAGAGAGAGAAAATTTTCACATGTTTTTTTGGGGATGGTGTTTGCCTGTAACTACGATGCCTCGCTTAAAATATTTGTAATCTAGACTTCAATTATGAGAAAAATGTGACATAAATAAAATTTATACCCTGGGGAACCGAAACACTAATTTTTAGAAAAAAACTCAAGTAGCAATAATGAATATTGGTTATTCTTTAGGCATGTGTTTAAGTTCGAGGACGAAATTTAAACATGTACGGTTCGAGGCAGGTGGCTGTATGTAAACAAATCTTGTCCGCATCTCCGACGCATACCGTAACACTTAGAACACATCCGTCTGATGTACATCCTCTTATGTTTCTGACGTCCTGATANCATCTCCGACGCATACCGTAACACTTAGAACACATCCGTCTGATGTACATCCTCTTATGTTTCTGACGTCCTGATAAATAACTGAAATCATGCTAGACTTAAACCGTAAAATGACATGAAACATGTGTCTAAACTAGTTACTATATACACAATGATAAAAACTGATGGATTGTAAAACTAAGTATTTGTAACGAACAGAAAACTGAGAAGAAACTGTACGGGTAAAATTGTATTATGTTTAAGTTGTTAGCGTATTGTTACAAATCGCCAGGGGCATTTCAGAGTTCGTGAGGGATAGGGGTCTTAATAAAAATAAAATTTGCAATGTTTTTTTTTAAATATATTTATAATATTATAAAATAAACACAGCTTATATAAACAACAAACTACTATCAGTATTACTAATACTTTTATTCTCAGTGAGTGCAATAATTAATGTCAATCTGAATTATAATTATAGCCCTTATCGCTGTCTTTGTATTGGTTACAGTCACTGAATTCACACTCATTATTAACAAATATTCAATCCAACTGCCTATTGTCACCATTACAGATGTATCTCACTCATGCATCCAGTTCAGCAGTCCCGCCCTTCAGCCTCTCTCAACGCTTTACCGATGACCTCACTGTCCACTGTCATCGCCGCGGCTCGTCGCTTCGCTTGGGTTGCGCACTTGGCGCTTAATGTCGCACAACGCTACAAACTCCAGGAATGACGACTTGGGGGGTACCAGCGGCGTTTACATATACCAGCTGTCTCGGTCCAGAAGGCTCCCCGCACCCCAAGTCACGATGATGGCGGCAGAGGGCGATTATCCAGAACATCTTTGCTGCGATAACCCAAGTAATTCAATTCCCCCAAGGACAGGAGACAGCACGAGTCCCGACAGGCGTATTGCAGCAGCGGAACGCGTTCATAGTTGTGCGGCGGCGTCCTTTGTAATTATCCGCGCAAATCTCTGGTTATAGATTATATCGCCGCGCCTCCTTGAAGCACGGTGCCTCGCACGCCCGCGGAGTACCGGGAAAGGTGGGACGCAGAGTGGCTGCATGTAACAGTAGAATTATCAGCATGAACTTTTGCCACCTTTATGCAATACCATATGATAGATTCATTGGGATGCTGAGACCAGAAGGTTGGCCACTATACAAAATTACCCGTGTATTTTTTTCTCAGTTTTTACTTCTCTACGCAACCACGGTGTTGCAATGCGCTAATAGTTTACACGTTGTATAAACATTCACTGTATACGTTTTTGTATTTCCCTGGGGAGAAACTCTTGAATTCTCGCTTGACTAATTAAATGAAGTACCTGCTCTATCTGGCGTCCCCATTTCAAAAGAACGCACGAAACCACTGGTATGTAGACTACCTATGCACGTACGTTTGTAAATATGTATGTAGGTACGTATATACACAAATAGGCACGCGTGTAAATATGTACGTATATATGTGCACATAATTACATTTGTACATATGTGTGTATTTATTTATGTGTATTGTATATATGTATGAAGTTACGTATGCATGCACTTACGTATGCGTGTACGTATGTACATATATATCAGTGTGGCTCGTTAGTCCGAAAGGAAGTGAAGCGCCATGATCAAAGGATGGGAACATAATTTGGAGTTTATTGAGTAGGAAAGGAGTTACTGCCAGAAGTTTCCGTTAACCATACCCACATTAATACAGAACAAACAAAGCTAGTAGCCTAATTTAGTTTCCTCATTCTTTTTGAAACACTTAAATTTTACGTAATTTATTAAAAAAACCACGCGTCGTAGAAAAAAAGCATTGAATGATAATTGTTGGCAACTAAATTACGTACAATAAAGGTCCCTACAGAATGTTTCTTTTCCCAGTCAGTTTAAATAAATCTATAATTACATAGCCTTCAATTCGTGTGGTTTTTACGCTTCCATGGAATAAAGTAATTTTGGTCAACGCCCTTTCATCCCATAGATTATTAGGCATTTCTCTAATGTAACACATAATTTCGTTTATTGGATTCACATTTTACACAGTTAATCATGCAACGATTGAGATAACATGCCTTGTCAACGTGCATTAACTATCGGTCTGACGTTACTTTTTCAGCTCGGGTCGGAAAGTTTCCGTTCTTTCAGCAAAGCCGAACTGTTATTGGCCGCCAGAAAGCATTAAGGCAACCGCCTACCTGGAGCTATGTTTCGGCGTTTTAGGCCAATAAACTCGAGAGTGATAAGGGCTACTCCAACACGCGCATCAAGTGCGCCTTCGCCACTAAGAGCAAGGCTCCGAACTGGCGTACAGTATTGTCGTGTGGCGTGTAAATATGGGACTTTGAGCGGTTACACTACAATTTTATTTGTGGAAAGTATTTTGAAAATATTTAATGCAGGGCCCTTAATTACATCTGTTTGTATCGGTTTTAGCCATGTTAGAGTACTCTGAAATAGTGTTTCTAGTGCGTGCGACGTCTTGAAAGCACTCAGCAGCTCTCGGCTGATGTGTGTGAGTTCTTTTCGTAGATTTGCACTTTTGACGCACGTTTAAGAGTTTCATAGAAAGAAATGGATGCGTGTACTTACGTACGCACATTAGAAGTTCTACTTATTTGACGTGACTAAAATTAAATTTTTTTCCGTATGCAAATAATTTATGTAAGTAGGAAAACGATAAATTGACCGAAGATACACATTAAAAACAATCAATTGAGGTTTTATTAAAGAACATAATTAAATTAAAATAATATTTATTTTTAAACAGTTAGAAAAATTAACCTCAAACACTCGAAAACACTTTAAAAATTGTATTATACAATTGTTTGTCACTTACATATGTTTTATGGCACAATGCAAGTAAAATTAATTAATAAGATATATATATATATATATATATATATGCACAATTAATTACTTATAGAAATGAAATGTTTTTCAATTTTCTTATTACATGAACTGATTTTCTGTCGGTTTAAAATATAACCACGTGCTATGTTGTATACCTTGCGTTTGTATATAGCTAGACGATACGCGCATGCGAGTTGGATCATACCCCTACCACGTTCACTGTCGAATTTGTTTACACTGTGCACGCGCAACTTCCGTTGCACACTGAACTTTTACCGTCAACGCGTCAAAAGAAATATAACTTAAAAACCTGTGTTTCAAATACACTACGAGTGTCAGGTAAGCGGGAGCCATGACGCAAACGAAAACATGTATGGCTTTAAAGCATTCTTCCCGTCAAAAACAGTTCACATGTATTCGTTTTCCAATGTCGCGCCATTTACGCAAAGTGGCTATAGTGTCATCGGTGCTGTTCTGTATATTGTAACAAGACGACAGAGGGGCGTATCGGATTTCGTGAGTGACGGAGGTCTTAGGTAAAATAAAAGAATTAAACGTGATTTTAAAATTTTTTTACATTACTATTATTTACAAAATTAAATTATTTATCTCACAAATACTCTTTTTGCTTTTCAATGAGCGCAATATTTAATGTATATCTTAACTTAAATAAAGTCCTTCTGAATGTCTCTGTTTGGTTATTGTCCATTAACTCACCCGCATCATTAACACGTATTCAGTTTTCCTGATGTCATCATTAGAAATGTCTTACACTCACCCATCCAGTTCAGTAGTGCCACCTGCCGGTCGTACTCTTCACTCCACCGATGCTCGCAGTCGCATATTTTACTCCCACTGTACACTTTCGTCATCGCTTGTTGCTCTTCTGGCTCGTCATCTATCACTTAAGGTCGAGCGATCGCCTGTTTCTTGTAACATTGCTCGTTTGTAAAATTACAGGAGCCCTTTTTTAATAGACCAAGAAATATTTGTACTACACTCGCCCATATCTCCAAGATCAGATAAAATGTCAGATACTAAACAACATAAAATCGTAGTCAGCTATTTGTACAAAAACTTGNTGTTTGTACTAGAACTTGGAAGGGAGGGGGGGTTATGTAAAGTGGAGTTGCTTGCAAAAAGATATATAACGTGAGCGTAAATAACGTGAAAAACTTAAAACAACTCAAACAATCCTAAAAAAAGAATAAAGAAAACTTTATATTCTTCTTGTTTAGTCAGTACCCACCATATGCACTGTAAAAATAACTGTATATTTCAAAAGTCAAGTTGGTGAAGTTTTTAAATGTGCTTATAAGTAACGCAAAGGATGGGAGATCACATCCCCATCCCGACGGGGTGCAACATTTTCTATTTTCCTTCTTGTATTATTCTATATTTACATTTTTCTCTTATTCATTAATCATATATTTTTCCTAGGAAACATATATAATTTTATTTCCACTTTTAAATAATGTAAGTTTTAATACAAGGTTTTAACTTGTAAGATTGAAAATATACGTTTTGTAGATTTAATAGAAAACTTGTGTACTAATACAAAATATTTTCTTGGCAACTGATTTCCAATAATTTTTCTTGTGAAAGTACAAAACACTTTTTACAGTGTAATAACTCTGGGCAACGTCTTGATTAACGAGATAGCAGTGCGGCGCCTCCGGAGACGTGCAGGTTACGTGGCCACGCACCAAGGCGGTTTGCGCGGGCAAAAGCAAAAGGTAACGTCCTTGATGTTTTAATTTCACGCGTAGGCGGTGACAGATAGAAGCAAGGAGCATCTCCTAGCACGAGGAGTGATCGGTGTCCACGAAACTAGGCGTGCAAGGAAAACCGTGAAATTACCTGCATCCAGGAACATGTAATATTCACAATAAACTGGCTGATTTGTAACTGTGCAAATTGGAAGAAGCGTACTGTAAATGCTGGGAATAACATAATGTTACATCTTACACCTTGTGGACATTCAGAAGGCACCATAGAGCCGGAAACGGTGATAATAATTTCAGTAACTTATTATCTGCATATCAGTTTACCCATGTAATTTATAATTTTATAAACAAAATTATTGTGCATAAAATTAATTTTTTTTGACCTAACTACAAAATATTTTACACACAACTATAGCAATAACCCGATAAAGGTTTTCCTGGAAAAATAACTTTAAAAAAAATTTAAAATGGAAATAAGATAACATTTTAAATTTAAAAACCTTGTTAATTAATAATTAATGTTTGTAAATTTCAGGCAAGAAAATAATACCGAAATATTTTAGAGGGTTAAAAAAAACATACGCGTTCTCCTTTCATATGCAACATAAATCACACCTTCTTGTACAAATTGGTAGGGTCTACACTACATTTTAATGAGTTATGCATTTTATACAGTCGGTTGCAGTACTCCGTTGGTAGCTGCTCTTCTACCTTAAGGGCAGCTATAGTAGTCTTACACATTGACGCTATACCCCACCTGTGATATACAGAGTGGTTCATAGGGTTGAAGTTAATTCCTCCAGGCACAAATTATACAATGCCTGATAGTTTGAGGGTAAACAATAAGGTAGTCTTTCTGTGTTTCACTTTACTGGTTGGTTATATTGTGTCGAGTTAAGATATACAGAGGGACTATCGAGGTGTGGTATTCTATTTAATTAACTCGGATTAACTGTGGGCGACACCTTGGGAGGGGGGTAGAGGGCTTCTTTGGGTGACGACTTGATACTTCACTCTGCTTGTAGTGCTTGGTCTGTTGTTGGCTGTGAATGAGATCCGGCGATCTGGGTGGCCTTGGAAAAAACCCATGTTTGGTGCCATCTTCCCTCGAATGCTGCGCTGGGTTCGCTCCTCGACACTCTCCTCTCGTTCCGACGTCCTCTCGCGATTCCCAAAGCAACTGACTCTCTCAGCGCGGTGATAAAAACTGAACCCTTCTTCTCTCGTAAATTCACTTATATCCTCTCTTGACTCCCTCCCTAAGTTCCTTCACGTATCTCCCTTGTTGGGGGTGGGAGGAGGGAGGAGAGTGCAGTACAACGAACACTTCTTACACACGCCATGGTTCTTGAAGTTTGGGGAGGGTATGGAGGGCTGACCTGCACCCTCAAACTTACCCTGTCAGCTCTTCTTCCACAGCGCGTGTCCAAGTTGCCCTGTGGTTAGCTAAGAGGAAGGGGGGGAGTGCTCGTGGCACCAATTTCAAGCTTTTCAGCCGTTTTATCTTGTGCAACTAGAGGTGCTCTAGCTTGGCTCTGCAATTTCGCCCGCTTTCCTACGTATTTACATAACGCCTTCCGGGTGCTTTGGCGATATGCCAGTTCTTACTTGGCACAACCTAGACACGTGTAACTGAGTCTCCGTCCTCTGGGATGCACTGTCCTGGCTGTCCACATGTCCCACAACATGTGTCAACTTGTAGGCGCTCGCGGGGATGATAATATGGCGGGGTAGGGGGATTGTGACAGCGATGTTCTCTACTTATTATATGCGCCATGCGTCAACATACACCCATTTTTTAGCATTGGTGAAACATGGTGGACGTTTCAGTTGACCAGGGAGTTTTCTCTAAGTACTTCAATTTACCCAACCCTTCCACTCATATTTTAATACTCCTTTGCATCTGAAATCCATGAAATGCTTTAAGAAAGACGAACATCTTCTTGCCTCGTATCGAAAGCCTCTCTGTTGCCCCGTAGTTGTTACCCTGCCTGAAGAGTGTGTGCGCCATAAAGGAAAGCTGTAAATGACAATCGAATCAGCAATTTTACGAAAGACAAAAGAGAAAACATAAATTGCAATACTACACCAATTTTTTTTACAAAGTGTGTCAGCAAATGTTTTGCCAGTGTGGTGTGTATCTTTGGAGCATTTCTGACGCGGTATATTTTTATACATTAACTAGCAAACCCGGCGAACTCCGTTTCGCCNTTTACAAAGTGTGTCAGCAAATGTTTTGCCAGTGTGGTGTGTATCTTTGGAGCATTTCTGACGCGGTATATTTTTATACATTAACTAGCAAACCCGGCGAACTCCGTTTCGCCACCAGATGGCTTCGTTTTATGCAACATTTTGTTTGGTGATTNGTGGAAATCGGTTCGTGCGTTCTGGAGTTATAGCGTCAGGAAGGAAAACCCGACTTATTTTTATATAGTAGATGGTTTTACGATTATATGGAGAAAAAAACGCACTGCTATGACAAACAAGATGCTCGTGAAATAAATAAAAACCAATATCTTATTTTTTTTTATTTTGTTTCTCTACAATGACTTTCAAAAACCTGTAGGCATTATTTGACGTATTCAGATTTGATTTATTTTCTACGCCCACTTAAGGCTCGACCTTCACTGCTTGTGCAGAAATTCTTCGTTTCCACTTCATAATTTCGGATTCATAGTAATAACTGACAATGTAAGGTTATAAAATATTTACATTTTACGAGTTTTATTTAATATTTTTGTTCGTAATTTTAATTGCGTGTTATCTGGTTGTTGTAAAAAGTCAAGAACATATTAACTTTATATCAATAATTTCCTGTCGTTTTTCAAGCAGAAAATAACGCACAGTGAAAATTAGATACAAACCTATCAAACTAGTAAATGGAACATTTTCTGTAATCGAAAACTTCTAATAATGCCTCCAAAACTGAATTTATGACACGAAAACGACGAATGTCTGCAAGAGGGGCGAATTCGAGCCTTAAGGCTGTTGCCTGGTTCGAAAGCAGTGAGAATTTTGTATAAGGAAATGTTAATGAAAGTCAGTTTTTTCTCGTCCCTGTTTATATATATATTTTTTTATATGTATTTATAGATAAACATGTATATCACCAGGAACTTTCTTGAACATAAAAATGCATCCTTCTTTGCTTTATAAAACATTTCTAACATTAATGTATAGTGTGTTTCCTACAAAAATCAGAAAGTTTAATAATTAAATAAAAAATTACCGGAACACAAATTGTTATATTTCCCTCAATGCGGAGCTTGGAAGCATCATTTCTCACAACTAAGTTTTTGTTTCAATTTAATATCTTCAAAATTGAGTTTAAAAAACAGAATTACATTAACCGCTTTCATTCTTACTGCTTTCAACGCCGCTGATGAAAAATGAAACACAAGGTTGCGTGAAAAGAATAAAGCTGCTAATACGTTACCACAGAGTGAAAACTATAGAGGGGCGTGTTCGTGAGTCAGGGTTATGTTTTGTACACGCAAGATCGGAACTGTAATAACCAGCCGAAGCTAAGACATACAGTTGATTCTGCTGGTAAACTATTTCATTAAACATACATTTATACAAAGTTTCTTGTTCAATCCTGCCAATCATGGCTACAATGTTTGTTATATTTTCAAAAATTTAAAAGTTTTCAAATTATCGTTGACTATATTAAATTAAAGGAGGAAAACAGGAACTTTAAAGGTGAGTTGGTGAATGCAACATATGTTAACACTGTTAAACTGAAATCATTGTCAAACATCTACTAAAACGTTGCAGGGGACCATAAACCATTATTTATGGTCACGCGAAAATACGGAAAAGTTAAACATGTAATTAATAAATTAATTTTAACAAATTCTAATATCAGTTATGTGGACAACCCGAATAAGGTACGTGTTTACATTCTGTTACGAATTAATTTTTAAGCCATTCATACGTGAAAGTGTCTAAGGGCATAGCTCAGTGAGTCATGATTAGGTAGAGCACAGCAGTATAAGATGGAGTTTATTACACATATGAACTATACAATAACTATTTACGTGACTATTGACCAGGGGAGCTTCAATTGAATACCAAGATGCTTATCAATTATATTAATATTTAATAACTCACGCCATTACTGTTACAATCTAATTGGAAACTCCCCACCTGGTTCATGTTGCGGGAGGCTGATTCTAGGAGGCGGTTAACGACGGCAGGACACACCCATCTTCAGTGGTCTTCTCTCTGGTCGGGTCGATGACAAAAGACGCCGCTCCCGGTGTTGCGCTGGCCTGTATCGGGCAGGTTGTTTAATATATTTCGGACATGTTTCTGCAACTGTCTTTCACAAGGTGTTGTTGAAATCACGCTTGTGCCCTGGTTCCATGTTTGAAGGTGAGATCAGGCAGGCCGTTCAGCAAAGGCCTGATGACTTGGCCAACGGAAAACAGGCACAAATAACCGTACTTGACGATCGGCGAAGAATGTAATGTAGAACAAACCAGGTAAGTGTACTACCGTACTTCTCAAAGAAAATAATATGTTCCCACATCAATGTTTTTATAACGAACATGCTTGAGGACACTATTCTCGCACCAGCCTCCTACAAAGTATGCGCACTTCATAAAACTGTGTGTGCAGAGTCCCGGATCTTGTGGAAATGTCTCTGGTAACGGTAAGTACGATTCCAAATGTTTACGACCTAAAATGATTAATGTTAACAGCCAAAGTAGAGGCTGCTATTTTCGTCAATAGTTTTTTCTCATAGAAATGTTTACTGAGATATAATACACAACATTTGCCATAATTCTAATATAATTTAATCGTCATTTTAAGAAGACATTTAGTTACTAGTAATAAACTGGATTATTTAAACCTGTGTCAATTTACTGCCCGGACAAATACATACAAATATTTTACACATTCATATATTACATATAGTTTTTCGTTGTTTTAAAATAATTATGCTAATTCTGTTACCAGCCCAACCAGATTTCATAGTAAATTAATTTGTTTATGAAACACATCAGCTTTATTTTTATATTGTAAAAATCAAGCAAACTACGTATTTTCTATTAACCGTTTAGATAAACGGTGTCGTCGAAAAGCAGTACATGCTTGACACCTGCCCAATGCTATGGTTAATTAGTAGGTATTGATTCTGCTCTCGGCATAAGGCGCCAGCAATGGATGCTAGCTCTCAGTGTTAGGGCATAGGAATGTATTGACGTTACTATACCTAGGTCCAATTTACCAAATAAATTCACCTTCTTTGCGAGTTAACATATGTCAGTTTTATTTATGCTTAACAGGGTCACTTCTACATGAACACACGAGACAACTCTCCCCTCCCCTTTTTCTATGTGGGCTATGTATGGCTTGACATGGCGAGTTGCGTCGTGGGGAGCAAGATTCTTCACACTTCCTGTATGACTCTACTTATCTGACTCGAGGCGCTGGACTTCTCTCGGCCGGCGACCTCTGGACCGCTTCGTCACTCGGTAGGCAGACTAGGACGTCTGGGCTGCGACAGGTCCTCCCGATCGGCGTTGGCGTCTCGACACCTTCTCGAACTCCTTCCTCCTGACTTCGATCCGCACTCCTCGATTCCCGTCGGCCGACTGCCGTTGGCGTCTCGACGCCTCCTCTCGTACTGGCTCTGCTCCGCACACCTCACTTGATGTCCTTCGACTGACGTTGACGTCTTGATGCATTCTCGCGAACTCGTTTTTGCCAGCTCCGGTCCACACTCCTCGTTTGACGACGTCTGACTCACTGGTTCCTGCCTCTTCCTCCCGTTTTTTTAAGCTCGTTCGCCATATTAAACTGCCATCATCTCTGCACGTGGCCGCGCTGCTCGCCGCATCCCCTGGCTCGTAAAACACGTGTTCGGCGCTTCGGTTCTCGCACGTGGCCGGGCTGCCTGCCATGTCCCACGGGTTGTAAAACACATGTTCGGCGCTTCGGCTCTCGCACGTGGCGGAACACTTGGTGGCCTCTTGGTGGGTGCCTGTGGTTCTCCTGCCTCCGGATA
>NQII01000462.1:748743-821136 GCA_002778355.1 Clitarchus hookeri | reverse complement strand
CCTCCGCATGTGGTCTCTATGCCACGTGTTCATTCTGCCGAGCCATCCTGGCGTCATTCTTCCGGCACGCCCACCAAACACTTAGTATTTATTGTGGTCGTCCGCCTGCGAGTTTCGCCAGAGTGTGTCTTCTGACGAATTAATATCTTTAGGGACACGGGATGCGTCAGCTTGTTAAATATATTTCCTATCACACTATGGACTGTCCTTCCAATCGCCGTGTTTAGATGAAAATACAATATTTCCAAACATTCGAATGTAGTCAGCCAAGAAAAACACTCCCTTCGTGCAAGCGAGCTTTACAAAAAAAAACATAATTATGCCCACGGCGTCAATATTAAAGAACTAATTCAATTCAGTTTCAACGGGATACTACCACATTTCACCACAAATCTTGCAGGAAATATGTAACAATTGTTAGAGCAAAATACCTGTTATTTAGTTTTTGACTCCAATTTTCTAAGAAAAACTGACCCTACGCACTGTCCAGTGATTGTCCAAAAAAATTTGCTGAATTTACCCTACATATTTTTTTGTCATCAAATGACTGAACCGTTTAAAAGAAAGTTGTTTCAATTAATCAATGTTTTTTTTATCCAAACAAAGTTATTTGTTCGTGCATGGGCAATTAAATACTTGGTAGCAGTAAACAAAGTATTTTGTAGTTATATTATTTTGCTTGCCATAAAAATGTAACCTACATTTGGCACAATAAGTAATTTGTTTCAGATACATCCCCCATTTTCATTTAACGAAAAGTACATTTAAANTAACCTACATTTGGCACAATAAGTAATTTGTTTCAGATACATCCCCCATTTTCATTTAACGAAAAGTACATTTAAATATGTGTCTGAACTCTTTTACTTTCTACGTTTTGGCAACCCGAAAAACTCTCTTATTCATAGCTAACCCGGGATCCGAACCCACAACCGTGGCATCCAATAGTAACATTTTAGCAACCTTAGTAACCAATGATCGATGCTGGTTAATGGATAGTACTGAATATTCATTAGACTGAAATAATTCCATAGGGAAACCATTGTTTCAAACTTGAAGTTAACTTATTTCGATATGGTTGCGAAGGGCTTGTGTATAAAAATGGCAATATCAGGTAACCTCCATCATCAAAATTTTTTTTTAAATTCTCTTTTGCACGCGCTGGTATGCCAAATTTATTTACATATTTTGTGAAATAAAATTAAACCTTAATAAATAACGAAGAAACGCAAATGCCATCACGGTGATAATATCGTCGAATGCATGCTGCTGAAGCAAACAAATAAAGACTCTAAATCGATGAAAGACGAAAAGTGGTAATACACCTTGAATGCCTCTAGGCATTTTTTAAAACCCACTATGTATTCTGAGAAAAAAAATATTTTTTGTAGCGCTACTCTTACGTTGTGCATTAATAAGTGATATTAACAATAAAGAATAAAATTATAGTATTACAGTTTTAATATCCTTAATACTGTAGGTACGTATTATTTTACCCCCTTTTTTTACACCTTAAGAGGTTACACTGGAATTTTTTTGCACCACATTTAAGGGTACTCCCTACCAAGCTCTCTGACCACGGTATTTAAATGCAGAATGAATGATCAAGAAATTCCTTCTCAATAAATCAGTTTTAAAGGTAATTGTTTTAAACAGAAAATATTATAAGTGACATTTCTTAAAAAATACTTGCACGTTATGGAATATTGGCAATTTTTATGTCAAGCATTTTTTCCTACAACTTTATTAAACAATTTTTATTTAACAAAAAAAAAATAATTTTTTTGAAAAATTCATAACGTGGCAGCATCCTCTGATAAAGTTGCTTTGATAATTTATTTGGTTGGAAACAGTTATCTATAAAATTGGTGTAGTTAGAAGGCATTTATTTAACATTGATTCCCCATTTAAACTCCGTGTCTGCAGGCTTGGTAGACAGTCTACTTCAGCTTCACAAAATGTAAAGCCAAGCCGTACTAATATCTTAATAGTGGCCGACATTGAATTCGTAATATCAACGTTCATTGGGCTTCTATATTGCCCCATTATATTACAGCCAAAGGAATGTATGCCAGTACTTAAATTCGCTCAGTTTGTTAGCGCAACAAAATCCGCTGTAAAGAGTACCAAATAGTTGTACCTAACAAATCAAAGTAAATGTGTTATACCAATTAGTGGATTGCAACTACCACGACATTTATGAAAATTAAGACAACCGTTGTGATAAGTTGATAAGTACTCGCGTAATGGCGGCATCTAATAAATTCATTCCAATAATGTCGAGACTACAAAATAGGTAACGACCCAACACGTGACTTTAAAATACATTTTCCGGCTCAAGGGAATGCATGTGGGTATTTGCCTCAACAACTGCTCGGTTGTGTGAAAAAATATTCTTCAGTTTAAGCAAATACCCCTCAAGTAAATTTATTTAAAACCAGCAACTATAAATAAAACTAAAAATTTTCATCTAAGTTAAAATACAGTCAGAGTAAATTTTTTGAAACAAAAAGAAAAATATTTTATTGGCCAAATTTCGGTTTTCAACAAAACGGATAACGAGAAATTATTGGTACCGATGAACTAAATACAAATTTTGATATTTGTACTATTAATGATGAGTTTCGAACCGCGTCATATTTGACATTAAAGTAGTCCTAAGGTTGGCCACGTAAACGCTTATGACAGGTACATTAGAAATTTATTTTTAAAAGGGCGGCGATTTAAATAAGTTCGATCATTACGGTCTATTTACTGAACAATTAGTATATTTTATATAATATTTGATATGCTGTCTGTACTTAATATTATCACTAAATGAGTTTATTGAATACCATTTTAGAAGATATCGTCATTTGAATAATCAAACTGAAATATATCCCAATAAAATCTCAACTGAATCCAGCCAAAATTGGCATACAAGTAGTGCAGAGGAAGGGCATCTTTAAATTGTAGA
The DNA here is from genome assembly GCA_002778355.1 of Clitarchus hookeri. Lineage (NCBI taxonomy): Eukaryota > Metazoa > Arthropoda > Insecta > Phasmatodea > Phasmatidae > Clitarchus > Clitarchus hookeri. Next base: position 818,180 of record NQII01000462.1, on the reverse strand, counting down.
TAACTGCTGCTTACTTTCAAAATAGCTGTCTCAGTATGTTAGTGTATTATGCCACTTCCCTTAAACACTTCAATCAAGTCTTAAGATAATTTAGGTTTCGAAGTGCGCATGGTGTGTCATTTATCTTAGGAACTATTCGGCCAAATCGTATTATATGTGGTATAATATTCTTTCTGCAGCCTAGGTTTCGTAACATGAGATCTTCTTACTTCTTAGCTTTTGACGACTTGTCAAAATGGCACCGTGTATGTAATGGAAAGAAAGTCGATTATTTATATAGATAATTTCATGTTAGTCTACGATACAAAGAAAATAAAGAGTTATGAGATTAAGTTATGTTCTGTGTGTATGTGTGTGTATATATATGTGNATTTCACCAAACTCGGAACCAACATAGTATCTAATAAGGAATTACGACGTTTATAATTCACGAAAATGCCTTATTATTACCAAAATGGTGTCCACTTAAAATTTATGGTGGTATAATATATCTCGGGAAATATTCAATTGATTTAAACCTTATTTTGTATGTTGACTATACATCGTGAATTCATTAAAATTTAAAATGGATGTTGTTGCTGGTCCGAAAATTTGGAAGATAGCAGTACAGGAAAAAATTTAATTTTTACTTAACATCTCAAAACCTATTTAACCAATTTTCACCAAATTTTGCACATAAGTAATACTATCGTAGGCAATGTTAACGTGTGCAATTTAAATAGATTAGTATTTTTCTTTCAAAATAATGGCAAAACAACAATTTAGGTTTATTTTGTATATATACCATTACGTTAAGCCAATTTCGATCAAAATTTGTATCCTAGTAGGGTCTGTTACAAGCGTCATATATAACAACAAATAGCCACGTTTGTCTACCATTTTGTAAGATAGCGCTACATGAAGTAATACATTTTTTATCACAAATCCCCGGAATAAATTGACCGATTTCAACGAAAATTGGCAAGTAAGTAGTACTGCGGCGGGTTATGTAAATTTGTTTGTTTTAAATAGGTCAGACACTTATGTTTAAAATGTAGGCCAATGGCAATTTAAGCTTAGTATGCTATACAGTCGAAACCATGTAATCAATTTCATCTTAACTTTGTATGCTAGTGGTATGTATTACAACTGTAAAATACGCCTACACAATGTCACTTTAGTACGCTATTTTCTAAGACAGTATCACATTAAGAGATAAATATCGATGACTTGGAGCATTCGAAATACCCCCATTTTAAATTAAGTGTTATTTTCCTTCTATTTATCTCCTCGTATAATTCATGTTTGTCAGCTGTGAAGCCATTGCCGTAAAGGTGGTTCACGATTAAGTCAGCACTCTTGTAATCAACCAATGAAAATAGTCACTACCTGTAAGTGCATATATTTCAACGTAAGCAGTAACCACAATATTCACAGTTAAGTTGGCAGCGAACTACAAGAAGTAGTTCCACCGTTTGACTTCTTACTACTCGTAAATTTATACATTTGCGTCCCTCGCAATTCAGTTTACTTTTGTTGTATGCAGAATAAAAAATTAATTTTTGCGTGATCGTAACAAATTTTTGTTTTTGACGCTTTCACATCATTACCTGTCTCTAGCAACGTTCAAGTTAGTTGATTAATTGTTTTGCTTTTGCTTTTTTTTACAGTCTGCGCTCGTGTGCCAACAAAATAGGAGTACACGACCAACGTGATTTCTACCTCGGCATGTATGTAACTCGTTTCGAAACAATAACTCCATGAAAATGTTTTATACCTAAGGGAAAAAATCCTCTGAGTGTTAAGAATATTTCATGACAGTATTATGACGTCTGTCCGAACGTTTTGCTATGTACGAGCTGATATATCAAACAAGCTTCCAAACCTTCAATTTGGGTCAAAATTAGATCCTGTATTAGAAATTTGGGTGCAGTTTCACGAAATATATTGTCATCAGCTGGGCACTGTGTTTTCCGCATTCTNGATCCTGTATTAGAAATTTGGGTGCAGTTTCACGAAATATATTGTCATCAGCTGGGCACTGTGTTTTCCGCATTCTAGTGTACTTACGTTGATATCAAAGCAGGCACTTAAATTTTATAAGCGAAATGTTATTTTTTTTTGTTAGCAAACCAGTAGGCCTTAGCAGACGTTAGTGTCCTGTGCTTTGAAAACTGCGTGGCTGGACAAATTTCCACGAAACTTGCGTCGAGTGACGAATATTAATTTGGAAATATGCTGTTCAAAATTTGGGTCTATTCTGTTCAGCCATTCAGATTATTTAAAATTTGTTTTAGTTTCTCGTAATTTAATAGAAACTCCCGCCATTTGTTTGTGCGTAGTTTTGTATGAAATTGATTTCTAAGGTATTTATTTATTGTATTTCTAGTTGCAAATGTTGTTAAACATCATTCTTTGGCCTTTTCACGATTGCTTGAAGCACGCTTTTTTCTATATGAGGGAGCGGATACACGGCATTATCTTAAAACCTGACGTACTTATGACACGAACGTACATATAACGGGCAAGCGTTTCAGCTTTTCACAGTTTTTAAAGGTGAACGTTCGAAATTTGTTGGCGTTGTTTTTATAACAAGAGAAAGAACAAGTTTTAACTCTTCTGTTTTCCTGATGACAACCTAATTCAAACATATTTTCGTATGACCTCTGAACTGTTGACCACAGTTAAAGGCATTAATTTATATCCAAACAGAAAAAAAATCTTGAACGTCAATCAATATTCACAAACCAACATTATTTACTGAAACTAGCATGTACGTGTTAATTGTACTTATTACAATATTGATTACTTTTCGTTGTTTATTNCAACATTATTTACTGAAACTAGCATGTACGTGTTAATTGTACTTATTACAATATTGATTACTTTTCGTTGTTTATTGAATGGGCATGTAGTGGGTAGAAGAGCCGGCTGATGTGAACACCAGCTTAAAGTCTACTGTGAGTGTTTCTTTAGATAGGTCTGTCTAAAGATACGCAACCAACGGGCTCAAACTATAAACTTAGAAGGGCTTCCAAAATGTCTCACTTTACCGTTAACAGCCCTTAGTGATATCGCCAACACGAGAGCTTCTGCGGAAGTAATTTAGCTGAGGGCGGTTGCAGTGGGTCATTTCAGAGATAGCCAACATGATCGACTGTTTTCTTTTCTCGTCTAGTCGCGTGTAGCTCTCTAGTCCCATTGACGAGAACAGCCCCCAAAGCGTGTCTGCATTCTGTAATGCATCAAAATGGTTTCTCACCAGAAAGTATTCTTTATGTCGTGATCATCTTATCATTAACGTTTGCTACCACTTTCAGATCGTATGGCGATCTTTGAATTAAACGTAAACCAGTTCCTGGAAACGGTACCACCATTCCAGTTGTCAATAAGATTCGAACCCAAAACAACAAATCTCCAAATTGGCGCTCATGCCAACTTTGCAACCGAATTCCGCATACTCAAATACTGAAAAGAACTGACGAATTTGAAATTTCTCCCCATTATTCACTGGCAGTGACTTAAAAGTCTAAATACTTAGCATTTTTTCTGACAAAATATAGCAGATCAATAACAAGACAGAAGTGAAGAACAAATTAGCATGCCATTTTCGTAACAGGGACGAAAAAAAAATTCTACATTATTATAATGAAATAAACGAAAAATTCCAAAACTAAAATTATTTTCCAGTGACACATAACAGATGCTCATAGTTTTGACAACAGCAACATATAACAGCTACTTCACGGATGTACGTATTAGTTAAAAAAAATTGCAATGGCTGTAACAGGTTTATTCTGTGCCTTAGTGGCATTAACACTACTGAGATCTGGTAAAGTAGGGCAAACTCAGTACCGCGCCAGATAAAACCGTCCATTCTTGGGNCAACATTATTTACTGAAACTAGCATGTACGTGTTAATTGTACTTATTACAATATTGATTACTTTTCGTTGTTTATTTAATGGGCATGTAGTGGGTAGAAGAGCCGGCTGATGTGAACACCAGCTGAAAGTCTACTGTGAGTGTTTCTTTAGATAGGTCTGTCTAAAGATACGCAACCAACGGGCTCAAACTATAAACTTAGAAGGGCTTCCAAAATGTCTCACTTTACCGTTAACATCCCTTAGTGATATCGCCAACACGAGAGCTTCTGCGGAAGTAATTTAGCTGAGGGCGGTTGCAGTGGGTCATTTCAGAGATAGCCAACATGATCGACTGTTTTCTTTTCTCGTCTAGTCGCGTGTAGCTCTCTAGTCCCATTGACGAGAACAGCCCCCAAAGCGTGTCTGCATTCTGTAATGCATCAAAATGGTTTCTCACCAGAAAGTATTCTTTATGTCGTGATCATCTTATCATTAACGTTTGCTACCACTTTCAGATCGTATGGCGATCTTTGAATTAAACGTAAACCAGTTCCTGGAAACGGTACCACCATTCCAGTTGTCAATAAGATTCGAACCCAAAACAACAAATCTCCAAATTGGCGCTCATGCCAACTTTGCAACCGAATTCCGCATACTCAAATACTGAAAAGAACTGACGAATTTGAAATTTCTCCCCATTATTCACTGGCAGTGATTTAAAAGTCTAAATACTTAGCATTTTTTCTGACAAAATATAGCAGATCAATAACACGACAGAAGTGAAGAATAAATTAGCATGCCATTTTCGTAACAGGGACGAAAAAAAAATTCTACATTATTATAATGAAATAAACGAAAAATTCCAAAACTAAAATTATTTTCCAGTGACACATAACAGATGCTCATAGTTTTGACAACAGCAACATATAACAGCTACTTCACGGATGTACGTATTAGTTTAAAAAAATTGCAATGGCTGTAACAGGTTTATTCTGTGCCTTAGGGGCATTAACACTACTGAGATCTGGTAAAGTAGGGCAAACTCAGTACCGCGCCAGATAAAACCGTCCATTCTTGGGCTCATTGTGAACGGTCAGCTCAGTGAATTATAACTGTTAGTTTTAAATTGCTCGAAATGAAAGCAGTATTCTGGAATAATTACAGTGATATAGTTTTCTTAGTGTCTGAATATTTGGCTTCCACGAAAAAATCTGCTAACTTCATTTTTTTTTTCAAATCTTCCCAAAGAAGGTTCCACTTCAAATCATCGGCTAAACAGTTAAAACTAATTGCTTTAGTTTAGTTTTAATTTTGTACTCTTCAGGAAAATTACATCGCACACTTTACGTAGTAAAGAGAAACTGAGGGGCATTAACGTGACGAAAAGTAACGTGGAAATTATATGAGGCCTGTGAATTGAATTATTTTATTTGGTGAAATTTACTTCTATGAATGTATATGTGTTCAGCGGTAAAGACTTCCTTTATTTCGATACTCACTGAATTACTCTGAGTAATTATTAAATATTCGACAATTTTCTTTCCGAATAGTGTCCACGGGAGTCAGTAACCAATTAGCTAAAGTTGCCAATAATAGAAACCACAGCTCGAAGGTAATGGAAAATTTGAAAGTCTCTAACACTGAAGCAATCTATCACATGCAAAATGTAGCATTTGTGTAAAGTTCAGTAGATGTTATGTAATGCAGAAATGATAGCATTTAAATTAAATAATTATATTAATTTATTTTTTCAATTTTTTGTTCATAATTCAAACTAATGAAACCTGATTTAAACATTGTCACGCAGTATGCGTTCAACCATGATCTATGGGCCCGTGGCGAACAGATTCAGTTGGAATTGGTTTAGCGGCTCAGAAATTTATAGGATCAAGGAAGCAGGGCGGACAGATTTAATTGTTCCCCTTAACGGATGATTCATAGCGCGGTAGTTACGTTAGAGCCCATTCAATTAGCGCGACACGTGAGCTATGAATCGCTACTCTGGTTTCCGATATATGGGTCACAGCTCTGTGGCGTCCCACGTGGGCATTTGTTATCAACTTATCGAACAACGCGACACGATATTTGCGCCCGATCAACATAGTTTCTGCCGCAAAAATTCCATTTCAGTGGCAAAGAAATTCTTCAAGTGAAACGTAAATTACAGGCATACAAAATCAGTACCCGTTTCGTAGACTTTCGCAAATGGTTCAGATCTCTTGCCTATCTAAGTGCTGCACGGTGGTTGGATCCAAAATTCTCTTGAGCAAGAGCAGTACCGTAAATATACATTCACAGCAAAGGAATTGTTAAAAGCTCTATAACAGAGAGCTCACTGCTATATTCTGTATCGTTCCTAAACTTCATTCCCAGTGCTGTTTTTAAATTGGTTCAGGAGAGTCCATCAATTTTGCTAACAAGGTTAACGATTGTTTTATGCAGTTGGAGATGGGTGTAGCACTGCGAAATGTGCGACTTCTCTTGCACAAAAGAACTTTTCAGGGGGAAAAAAACCGTAGTTATATTAAGAGTTTAGCTATTACTTTAAACAGTTATAGAGCTTCAGGAAATGCCATCGTTGTTGGGGCAGAAGAATATATNTTAAGAGTTTAGCTATTACTTTAAACAGTTATAGAGCTTCAGGAAATGCCATCGTTGTTGGGGCAGAAGAATATATGTCCACTGATAAAATATCTCTCAGCTGATAAAATAAGAACTTCTCGAAAGAAAGTCTTCTGAATTCGCTTGTTTCCNGTCCACTGATAAAATATCTCTCAGCTGATAAAATAAGAACTTCTCGAAAGAAAGTCTTCTGAATTCGCTTGTTTCCTACGCCAGAGACAATTCTTTCCTGAAATATGGCGCTGCAAATTTTGCCGCCGTCTGATAGGACTGTTGGTGCCACCAGGTCTCTACCTTGAAACTGGAGCAGGTGTTAGAAATGGTCCGCATCCTCCTACACGGCGTCGCATGATGCATTGCCGTGCATTTTCACGTCTCCGTAAAATTGTACTGAAAGCGTATCCGCGTACCTCTGCGAATAGAGAAACACATTTGCACGGTGGAACCTGCTGCAAAAAGACTGCAAACATTATCCCAAATTANGTACCTCTGCGAATAGAGAAACACATTTGCACGGTGGAACCTGCTGCAAAAAGACTGCAAACATTATCCCAAATTACAATCGTTCAAAAAAATTCACATAATTAAAACATGTCACGTATATTTTCGAAACAAAATTTTAATGAAATTTATATAATTTGCGTGCTTCTGCGATGTACAATCACATATACAATAACTTTTATCATACCCCAAACAATTTATTCGTATACAATTTCNGCGTGCTTCTGCGATGTACAATCACATATACAATAACTTTTATCATACCCCAAACAATTTATTCGTATACAATTTCCGTTCTAGTTAAAATCACGAGCAAAAGTTATAAAAAAAATATTTTTATACATAAACGTTAGTTTTTGTTAGACTGTTTGCAGTTATACCCTAAATCTGTGAGAATATTTTCATACCTTTAAATTTATTCCATATATTTGGCAGTGTTTATGAAAAGTCGGAGGTTAATGGGCTTTTATCCTGCTCTAAGCAGAGCCCACTGATAATTGACATACCTTGCATAATCGTTCGACTGAATCATAAAATTTAGAATTCAATTTTGGCGTGTATTTTTCACTACCAAAAATAAGGAGGAATTTTGTGTGAACATATTCTTGCAGATTTAGGGTATGACTGCAAATAAGATAAATAGGTAAAAAAAAAAANGGAGGAATTTTGTGTGAACATATTCTTGCAGATTTAGGGTATGACTGCAAATAAGATAAATAGGTAAAAAAAAAAAATTATAAATAAAATAATTCAAAAAAATAATTTGTTTGAGGTGTTAAGTATAACATAACAATGAATNTAAAAAAAAAAATTATAAATAAAATAATTCAAAAAAATAATTTGTTTGAGGTGTTAAGTATAACATAACAATGAATGTATATAAATAAGTAGTTGATGTATGTTCAAAGCTATTATACGTCACAGAAGTACTTAAAGTTACGAAATTTTAAATGTTTTGAAGCAGTTAATTAAAGGAACACAATGATGCCCAACTAGCATGTGTATGCTATTCAATATTCATTATAATCTCACAACAGTCATTAGCACCCATTGGTAGTTCGTCAAAACAACGGTCACTTATTCTTCAGTCTATTGAAATATTAATTCTTTTTTCTATTGTTCCGTCCATCAAATATTTACTAAACCTTAACTTTTGAAGGACGGACGGAGGAGCCACCCACTTTTTTCTACAGTAATCGAAGGAGAATACCCCCTCTCAAAGGCGTTGGATCGGTGCTTTGTCTATGTTCGGTAGTAAACTTAGGACTGAAAATAATAAGAAACGTTTTTGAACGAATGTTTATTATGTTAAAGAGTCTGAGTATTTGTACGGTATTCACACGAAATAAAAATAACTGCCGTGTTCAACAACGTCGAATACAACATCAATGTATCCTCTCTAAACGACAAGTCGTTTAGATTTTTAATATTGGTAGTGCAAGATCTGCGAAATAATGTTGTTTAACTTGCAGTTTTTATAGAAATTAAGTGTTCAGCCATACAGGCCGTTTTCTTATTACGTGATCAAGTGCCCCACATTTATTTATACCTCTCTTCGGGACAAATGCTGTCCCCAAAATATTCCTTCCTTGAAAATGTATATTTAAGGTTCGACTTCACCTATTATGCAGAAACTCTTCGTTTTAGTGTAACAATTTCAGTTTCCGAGGTATTATTCATAATGTTTGATTATAGAATATTTAAATAATACTAGTTGTTTAATACTTCTCTATCTAATTTGCACTGTGTGTTATTCCCTGCTTGCAAAAAAGGCACGAACTTATTGATAAACTGTAAATTATTTTCTCGATTTGTTACAAGCAGATACCACACAATTAAATTTAAGCACAAAAATATTAAACCAGTCGTAAAATGCAAATTTTCTATAATCGTATATTGCCAGAAATAACTGTGAATCCAAAATTATGATGCGAAAACGAAGAATTTGTGTATGCGCAGCGAAGCCGAACATTAAGGCACCCGTTGACTAGGGCGCGCAAACTGGATTGCAGTGTGTTTGTAATGCACGTTTTTAAAACAAGTAATTTCACTTGTGCACTATCTGTTTGCTCACGAAAGAAAATTAAACTCCAGACTAGGACGGAATACAACTTTCAGCAGTTCTCGCTTACTGCAAACACTATTGTAAAGTTTTACAACATGGCAAACAAAAATACATTTTAAGTCTTAAATAGCTCAATTCCTACGAAACTGCTGGAAATGATACCCTATTGTCTTTGCTTTACTATTCCCAGTGCGACAAACGAACCTGTTGTGTTGTAGTAAACTATTTTATTGTCACTTCTCTGCCATTGTTTGTAAATTGTCGCATGAATAAACGACATTATGAAACAATGAAAAAACTTGCGAAACTAGTATGGGGAACTGCACTAAAACTTGCAGTATACATCCCATCAATAAAATGGCAGAGTCACCGCTTGTAGTCCCGTATGTACTCACGACCCGACGAGAAAACTGTACGCCCTTTCAGAGCCTTGCACATAGCGGTGACGATGCACTTCTTGCGCGTGGCATTGTAGCCCTTATAATTCTCGCGCCTCTCTGTCTCAGACGTGGACAGTAGCTTAAGGTAGGCGTCCCCCTTAAGGAGCGTTGGCCACGAAAACATTTATTTTATATTAGCATTACACACTGTTCAACTTGTATACATTATCTGTGACCACTTTAACTTCAAATAAAATTATTATTATCGCATGGATTTTTCAAAATAGTATGTCAAAATCAAAATGTTACTTTTTTAATGTGAAAATTAAACAAACAATGCTATTAGCGAAACATTTAACAAGGTCAACAAAAAGATCCTATGAGTGAGACAGGAGAATGAAACGATGGAACAAATAAGTGAAAAGCGGCAGATATTAACGATTTGAAACATTCCCATCCTCCTCCTCGGAAAGCTTTTTAGGCCCCGTATTATGAAGCTATTTTGCGTTTTAGAGACAGAGAAGCAAAGAATTTCCACTGGGCGAATTTCCTCGGCATGCGCGCCTAATAAAGATCCTTCTCTTATACGTGCAAAGGAATGAAACTAGCAAGTAATAAAGAAGATATTCCCGTTGAAATTTGAGCATTATACGATGTGTAAATATATTTTGAAATTTCCCAAACAAAATTAAATTCCTTTTTTCGACAAGGAATTTCAAAATAAGGATGATTCAGCTGTTTTGTGAAGATGATTAATTTTTCAGTGAACAGAAATGTTTTCGTTTGTAATTAGAATACGGAATTATTATAAATCAGTTCTTTTTATGTGGTTGCTACAAAATAGCTTTACTTCCACCTTTAAACATTTGCAAGATGTATATTAACACAATGCTTTGTAATGACCATTTTATGTTTTTTAATAGCAGCAATTGGAATATGTTATGTGTCTGTGTTTTGCGCTGCTGAACTTGGTCCGCCCCGCCCGTGCCCGAGGGTTGGGGGGGCGGAAGAGGAGGACAGAGTAGTGATGAGCGGGGCGGCAAGTCAATGGGATGTTCAAATGACAGTCGAGCGATAATACCACCAGTATTTTGAGTTATAGAGGCATTATGCCGCGATAACCCTTTGTTGGGTCGCCGCTGTTGATATTCAGCGGATAGTATTTCGCGTTTATCTGAAGAATGCTCTGGATTACTGATATCGTTGTCTCAGCGTGACTTAGGTTGCGTTGAACCTTCCAGATGGTCAGGACGAACAATATAAAAGTGTGACAGGCCTCCGAGCCGGGAGTTGATATTTTGTTGTTGAATGGGTGAGTGGCTGATTTCCGAGCGATAGATGACGAGCGGCGTGAGAAGTGACCAACGGAAGGGAAATATGCGTCTGCGAGTATCAAGCAGTGAAGAGTATGGCTGGCGGACTGGCCTATTGGACTATACGCGTGAGTCAAATGCATTAAAAATGATGGCAACAGATAAAGTGAGCATGTGATAATGATGAGTATGAGTTAATCGACTGTAACTAAACAGAGACATTAAGAAGGACGATAATTATAATTGAAATATACATTATTTTCTTCTCTTTGTTATATAAAAAGAGTAATAATGGAGACAGACAATTTAATGCTGAAAATAAAAGTGGTTTGTATAAATTATAAATCAAATTTAGTTATTTTATTTTTATTCATACCTCCATCCCTTACGAACTCAGATACGCTCCTAAGTTGGCCGGGGTCAGAAGTGAAATTAAAAGCATTCAATTGACAATTAAATACAACAGTTGGCAAGTAATTAGTTTAATTAAATTAATTAATTAATTGTAGTAGTTGTAGGCTGAAATATTAAGACAGTTTTGTAGAATATCGCAGTGAATGTTACCTGGAAAAATGTCTGCAGAACTGGAAGCCCTGCAAGCATTAATTGAGGGATTAGGTAGCCAAATGAGTGCAAGTGTTAATAGTCTTTATAGCAAAATTGGAAGTGTAAAAGAATGTCAACATGCAATTTTAAATACCCAAATTATATCTACAAAAGAAAGTGTGAATGAAACTGTAAATAATCAAATTAGTTCAGTAATAGTAAGTGTAAACGAGAATGTAAATAGCCCGATAACTAATGTATGTGATTTAGTAGATAAGAAAATATACGCTGTTAGTGAAAATGTAAACAAGATAATTGATTCTGTTAATGAGAATGTAGACAGAAAAATAGAAGACATTAGAAAGTTAGTGAATACGAAAATTTACATCGTAAATGAAAGCAAAGACAGTGTGGATAATGAATTGAGACTGAAGATGAGTGCATAAGAGAAGGAGATTCTTAAATCTCTCCAGCAACGGAGTACTTATACCGCCACATCGACAGCAAAAAAACTGAAGTAGCAGTGCAAGACGAAACCAATATAGCAACCTCGGAGGAGAGCAAGAAGATCTGTGGTATTGGGGCCGCGCAGTCAGAAGTGGGGAAAGGGGTCTCAATAAAGCCTGGCACTTACGATGGCCAGAATTCTTGGCGATAGTACCAACACCAGTTTGAAAAAGTCGCCACACTAAATGGCCAGACAAAAGAACAGTGGGATTACAACCTCGCGGCTGAAATGAGAGGCACCACACGGAGCATACTACAATCTCTCGGTGCGACGTGGACTGGAGTACCCCACACTGGTATCGTCCCAGGAGTTACGTTTCGGCGACCAATACCTGCGACATGCCCACCATTCACAGATGCGAAGCCGCCCCCAGCGACCAGCGGAGTCACTGCAGGAGCTATGGCCATGCATCGTGCGGCTCTCGCAACTATCGATGTAAGAGTGTTTCGAGGACGCGCGCGAGATCATCGCAGTCGGCTTCTTCATCGATGCCATCTCCGACACAGAGATACGGCAAGAAGTAAGTCTGGCTGCACCCCACAACGTACAAGACGCCCTGGCCGTAGTACTGGAGGTGTTGTCAGCAAGAGAAGAGGCCACACCCCGACGTCCGGTAGGGTCAGTAACGCTGAACGAAGACGACTAAGACACTGAAAGAGTTGCAGATGACTATGATGGACATTGTTTCCAGGGTCCATGCTACAGAACATCGCCGCCCTCCAACCTAACGGCCAGACTGCTGGTCATGTGGACAGCTGGGACACTTGAGAGCATACTGCCCACAGTGGCAGCAGCAGAAGCAGCAGCAGGAAAAGAGGCAGCGAGAGGCAGGTGAGAATACAGCTCATTCGGAAAACTTGTTAACGATTTTAGGGGGCGAAGGTTGGTGACTGCTGGAGGGAAGGCCCCAATGTTCTTACGTATACGGTCAGTGAAACAGGATTGGGATGCAATTATGTCCCTTGCCAGAAGACTGTCGACACTGGGGCTATCATAACAGTTGTAAGACCAGTCATCCTCGGGCATTCCCCCAGCGATCATCCAACGACAGCATAGGACGGTGCTATTTGACTACGGCGAGACCACACCAGTCATCGGTAAGAGAAAAGTGATCTTGAAGCTTGGTGGCCTTAGCATAAAGCACGATGTTTAAATAGCAGAAATAGACGATGAATATATTTTTCGGCTTAATTTACTGCGCAGGCTGGGGTCCAGTATCGATACTCGACTTTGTTTGATAAGGGTAGGCAGTAGAGAGTTGGTGGTTTCTACACGGCATGATTTTCCCTCCCCAATTATCTGCCCAATAGTATGTGGTCAACCCAATGCGCTGCCCGCTTCTTGTGAAATTGTCATTCCTGGCAGATGTTAAGGAACGTTTGTAAGACCTTCGGGTACAATTGAGCCAACAGAGAAGATTGGCATCCAACCAAGTACAGTTTTTGTAGCAAGGACTTTGGTCAATTATCATTAATAATTAATAAATTAAAAATAGCATTTAGTTATTTTTATTTTATTCATATATCCATCCCTTACGAACTCAAATACGCCCCTCAGGCGTATCATGTAACAGCATTATCGGCTTCTTAAAATACTTGCAATACATCAGTAGTAGCCATTTTCAAGCATAAAGTTGTACATTTCAATAATGTTATTTGAAATTGAATTCATTTTTTTCTGTTCTTTCAATGTTGTATACTATTTATTTTCGAGCAAGCAAACGTTTATGACAGGAAAATACTCTATTTCATTATTTTAGAATGCAGGCGCCCTTAGGAGACAGTTATTTACATTCACATTTAGCAAGCAATCCCCTTGTATTTCCTTATCAACTTCTCCAAATAAATCTTGTAATATTCTTAATGGTTAAAATGCAAGTAACATAATTACCTTTCGTATCATAATAGTCTTCTGGTTTTTTAAACACGCATTTAATTGTTTTTATAGAATTAGCAGAATTAGAAGTTCATCTTTATAAACTAACTATCGCTATTTTATTAAACGTAATAAAATTTTGATTTATATATGTCAAGGATTAAACAATCGCTACTTAGGTATGTGGACACCTTAAATTATAATTTAGAAATAACGTTAAATCTAGTAAACGGTTAAATGCTTCAGCTCATAAAAGGGTAACACATTTCAATTTTGCTCGTAGTCGTGTTACTGCCACTTGTTAATTTTCACTACAGACGTCAATTATTTATAAAACAAGTTAATTTCAGGAACTGAGCTTTAACAGCTATATATCATATGCTATAAGTTGGAATGATCACCTATGGAAATATAAAGATACTGCTGACAACCATAAAAATTTCTACCCCCGTCTAGAATCAATTCCAAGAAAATATTTTTTCGTGTTCCGAGTTCTTCCACGCTACGTAAACTTGAAGCTGGCTTGTAGATAACCCCGAGCGTTTATGTGCCTCGCAAGCCAACTACCAGCAACGGTCATAAATATTGACATACTTTCTTACTGTCGCCCAATTCACGCAATGAAATGCTTAGTCCAGTAGAACGGCACACCTTACCCTCTCTCTCTTTCAAATTATATTGTCTCCTTTCAGACTCTTACAGAAAATAAATATTATATTATCAATTTCAAATAAAAATTTACACATTTAGATTTTATTTTGATACATTTTACAAACAAGCATTCTGATACTCGCGAAAATGTTGGCGGGCCAGAAATTCTTGAAAACACGTGGTCTTTCACCGTTATTTCTTTGCAACATAATTAAAAGAGCACTCCGCGATCAGACTGCTTCACATAGTCCTAGAATGGTTCATCCGCGTACGAGTTGTCATCGCCAAAACTCTTACGTGTGTGGGATGTATCCAGCCATTCTCAGGGTCTGACGAGCTCAGCGTGACACGGCACGGCAGAGCCTTCGGTGGGGCTCGGCTCGCCGCTGCCTCGCTATTGGCTTGCACGTAAATAGCGATTTGGGAGCCAGATTCGTGTGTCGACAGGCACAATTATATTGCGATTTGTTTCGTGCCGTAACTACGGGAGATGTCGGCTTCCACGGCAAAAATTTTAAGTTTCCGTCAAAAATTCTAAAGTAACTTTTTTAGTAATCCAGACTATCACCTATAGTAATTTTAAACGTTTAATAAATTCTTGTCTTTTTAGAAACCAGTTTGTAACCCACATATTTCTTCTTATTTTCTGTTCTCGTGAGCACACCACCACGTTCTTCTAAAACGATCCCTGCGGCCGAAACTTGCTTAGACAAACAAATATCGCATGTTCATCTCATGTGTGGTCAAAAATATTCGAATCTGGCTCGCAAGACAACCTCTTCGAGCAAGACTTTTACGTGACTAACTTTTAGTGGAGTGGAGTAGAGATATTTAGGAGTCTCTTAACTTCAAGAGCTTATGAGGTGAGTACGGAGCAGCACAGGATTCCTAGGGCGAGGGGAACGGGAGATTCCCGAGAAACCGACGAGCGACATCGTCTGGCGCGATTCCCACGTGCGAAAAAACCCAGGAGCGACCCATGCACCAATTGGACCCTTTTTTTTTTCTAACCCAATGGATCGCGTAACCGATTTTGTCTGCAAAAATTGATGAGTTCCTTTAATATTCATTTTGGTTTTGTCAAATTCAAAGTTAACAAACTACTAAATAAAAAATACCAAATTCGTTGTCATTTTAGTTTTGTCGACTTTATTTGTTAAGTACGTATACAATGCAAGATATTTTCATATATTCATGTATTTTAAAACATATATTTAGTAAATTTAACATGTTGAACTATTTTCAGTATCGGGTGAACGTCGTTATTACTTTATTCTAATTATGATTTAAAAAGTTTAACAGTGTTTTATGGAGCTATTTGGTTTATTTTATGAATCCCGTGTTCCTGGTTTTGAAATAAACATTTTACATTTTCTGGTAGGTCTATCAGTCAAGTCGTGTACAGAACCACTGCATGCTTATCAGTTGACTGTCGTGGTGTTCCAGTTAAAACCATACACAATTCAAAAAGGCAAACTACAAAAAAAAAAAAGAGAAAGAAAATAAAACTGATTGGATTATGGCCATACTATACGTACCTAAGAGCACAACCCGAAATAAACCTAGGGTAGTATGTGTTTACAGTTTATACTAGCCTAAACAGGCCTATTATACTAATTCAACGAATTTTTTACTTTTTAAACTAACGTTAAGGTGTGTGTACACGGGTAAGTACTATTGGCCAACATGTTGTCCAAGCAACTTGCTGTGGTATGTCCATGTGGACAGATTGGTAACGCAAGTTGTCATGCTGGCAAGTGACGGCAAGAACTTGCCGCGCAAGATCGTGCCTGGTCATGTCCACTGCAGCGGGAATGATAAAACTTGTGTCACGACGCACAAATGTCCAGTAATGGCTCGGAAGCAGCAAATGAAACTCACTGGCCACTGTGGTGGTTTCATTGTGTCTGAAGAAGAAGGAAAAAAAGGAACAGAATACATGTTGGGTTAGAGAGTGGATAAACAGTCGTGGCAGGTTTATTGCATACACAAATCTAATCAAAGAGATGAAGATTGAAGATTCTCAACAATACAGGAACTTTACGAGGATGTCTGCAGTACAAGTGTAGCTTCTCATTTATAGAACTTGCCCAACTACGTATAGCCAAGAGTGAAACATCAATGAGGAAGGCGATATCTGTTCACGAACGTGTCTTGGCGACTCTTTGATTTTTAGCAACAGGTTCGTGGATATAAAAATGACTTGTAACTCATTCCATTAATTGTACCCTGCTTCAGTTATGTTGTAACAAACCATTGTCTATGAATGTGATACAGGTGATGCGTACAACAGCCTGCAGTATATATCTCGTATTTCGCCATGTGCTATAGGAAGAATAGTCAAAGAAGTGACGAAGGCTATTTTCGACTGCCTGAGAGAAGGTTATCTGAAGGTAAGAAAGAACGCTGTTGCATTAAAATAACCTTTATTGATAATTTCTCAATGTACTTATTAATAAAGCATTTAGAAGGTCAGCACGTAATGATGTTAATATTTGGAGGCCATCTAGAAAACCATAATCCATATGATGTGAACTTTCCTGTGCTTCGTGACATTCATGACTTTTTAAAGAATGAAAAACCACGGCTGGAATTGTGGCTGTTTGTTGTGACTATGTATAACTGAATAGAACAGAGGGAGATGGAGGAGATGATGGCGAAACTGTGCTTGTACTGGACCTTGTAAGGTGCTAAGTAATATTTGTCTGTGACATCAACTAAAACTCTCCGAATGGAAAAAAAGCGTTTCTTCCTTGGCAATGCCGAACATAAAAAACTCTCCACGCAGCTTGTTCATTACTCCTACTGCCTTTTGCAATATGACGTCATCTGCAGAGGAAGGTGCACTTTGCTGTTTTCGTTTACCAATACGTGGTGTTGCAGAGTTGCGACTACTTTCTTTCTTCTTTGTTTCGTAGTAATTTCTCTTCACATACTGGAACATCGCTCGCAACTTGGAAAGAAAGTATAAGAGAAATCACCATTATTGTCTATGGAAACTGTTTGATGCGTGTATTACAAAAACACATGCTGATTGTAATGAACGATAATATTTAATTATTTAATATTTCGAATGGTAATTTTACTAATGTGTAAGAAGTTTTCCCAGTAATAATGCGATGTTTGCAATATCTACAACATAGAGTATCTTAATGTAGACGTGCATCGTGTTATAGTGGGTGATAATTGCATGGAAGCCGAAATGTCACATGTACGTACAAGTAAACTAGAATTAGTGGATATTGACGTATCAATTCCATAATATGATCTCAATACATTTACAGTTTTAGCCTTATAACCACGTGCAAACTATTTTTAAATGGCAAAAGTATTTCTTGCTTAATAAAGGTATAGTAATTACTATACTACTTAACCAACATACGAGAAGCTGGTTCATGGTTTTAAAGGATCTGCAGCCATATTTATATAATAATAGTCATTACAACGTTCGCAATCACATATACCTCTTTGTATAGGCCTTGGTATAGTTTCATTGAAATTTTTTAAGCAGTCGATATGTATTATGTAAATTATTTATTCGGCCTACAATTTTGTGTGTGTGAGACAGAACAAAACTTAATTGGTTAATGTTTGTAACAACAAGAGAAGAATGGTTGCAAAATGCAAGGAAATTTGAAAAACGCTGGAAATTCCCCCATTGTTTAGGAGCAATGTATGGAAATCATGCAGTAATACAGGCGGTTAACGGTAGTGGAAGTTATTGCTACAACTATAAGGGATCGCACAGTATTCTTCTTCTAGCAGTCGTGAACGCCGAGAGTCTATGTAGGCTGCAATGGAAGGATATCAGACGACGGAGTGTTCGCTAATTGCTTTTTGCATACTGCGCTAGAAGCTGGCTCTGTGCAATTGCCGCCTTCTATCCCTCTACCTGGCAGAAGATTTCCTGTGCCCTTCTACTTCGTTGCAGATTATGTATTTGCCATGCGACCGTATATTATGAAGCCATATTCCTACACGGACCAACCCGCTTAAACAGCACATAAAATTATAGGTTATTACGTGCCCGACGCATTCATGAAAATGCATTTGGATTAATGTGCAACAAATTCAGGGTATTACGGAAGCCCATGGACATATCTCAGTCCACTGCCCATTATGTTGTTCTCGCCATATGCGTGCTTCACAATGTCTTACTTTCAAATGCTTCTCGCTCAACATACCTCTGCCGTGGTTCTGTCGATACAGAGTACAGATGGCGTGCGCAACACACAGCCTGCTGACTGACGTCAGGAAGGTTTTCCAACAAATACATTTTTTCCATTGCAAGGAAGAGCACGTCAATATATATGGCAACTTCATAGAAGGATGTAAGGGAAGAACTAATAGAATACTTATTGACGCCTTTGGGTGAAATTACCTGGGCAATATCATCATATTACCAACTAGTGGTTTCTTTAATAAATTTGTATGAAAATTTAACTAACCAAGTTAGAAACCGTTTCTCTTGCAGCCATACAGAGGGATACATATTACATTGCGTTTAAAAAAATACTATTTTGATGGGCAGTTTTCTTCAAATGCACATTCACACTTCCTTTTCTTCCCTTTTTACAGTTCTATAAAAGCCTGTAAGGTTAATGCAATAATCCTTAAATGTTAATCTATTGTGTATTGTATTATATCTCTTATGGTTATTTGATTCTGTTAACAGTTTAGTATCATATACATTAGTTTTATTTGTTATAGACCCGTTTTTTGCGATCCGTAATATTGTATTTCGTAACCAAACAAAAATGTAGCACCAATATGCTCTAGATAAATTCAACATTATTTAAATTCGCATACCTGTGTTTTCAAATTATGGAACTTTCTTTGTACTTCTACACCTGTAGTTTCGAATATTATTCCAACTGCTTCCAATCTTGCCGCCTTCTTCTCACGATTACGGTGCTCGTCGATGCGGCTGTCCCTCAGACAAGGTGACTCCTCTCCTCATATAAATTAATAAGTTTCACAATATGTTCACGTAACCAATCACGCTTCCCGCTAGCCATGCTGCGCTGCGGTGATCAACTTCCCTCAACAAGTGAAGTGGTAAACGAGATAATCTCGTATAGGTACGAGCACTTGCTGAGAGACAGTCACACGCACTTCCACGTGCAAGGTCACGAGTTAGCTGGCGCTTGCCACCAAGTCCGCGTGCACTTCCGATAGTCAACTTGCACGAGCAAGAAGCACTTGCAGCAGCGATTATATAACCTTTGATGGTCTATAATATCAAAAACCAAACTACCTAGAACCTTCATTGACCAATCAAATGAACAGTGGAACCGTGAAGTTTGTTCACCTCACATTCATAAATGTTCAATATGACCACCACTAACGGCCAGAACGACATCTACACGATAATCAAACTCGTTCCACAATCTTGTCAGCATGTCCGGTGTTACGGTTTCGATGGCGTTCGTAACACTTTCAGTTTGAGGCGGTGAGGAGGTAGCGAGTTTGCATTCGACACGTCAATGTGAAGGGGACGGTCTGATGTTTCCTTTAACTTGCGCCACCCCATTGGATCCTAGCTGTTCGTGGATACCTGAACGAGACGTTGCCGCAACACTGGATTGTTTGAGGAGCAGCTGGTGACCAGGCTCTTCATCATTGGCCCCCAAAGAAGTCCGGTTCTTCCCCAATGCGATTTTTTTCTATGGGGTTACATAAAGGATCGTTCAAGTGTTTCGTCGACCATTGCCGGCTAACATTGACGTCCTCAAAATGAGAATTATGGACGCCATCCAAACCATCACCGGACATGCTGACAAGAGTGTGGAATGAGTTTGGTTATCGCATAGATGTCGTTCTGGCCGCTCGTGGTGGTCACTTTGAACATTTATGAATGAATAGTAAACAAACTTCATAGTTTCACGGTTCATTTGACTGGTAAACCATGGTTCTAGGTTTTTTTGGTTTTGATATTATATACCTTCAAAGTTGGGTTATTCTTTTATACTCATCCTGTAGTCGACTTTCGATAGAAAACTTGCCTGTTTACACGCGCCTTAAGATATATGGTAAATAAATTGGTAGTTTTCGCAAGCGACATGGCAACCGCTATCTATGGGTGCTCATCTTTTATCATTGAATTCTTACAAACGTATTTCCATTGACTACAAAAAAGTACTACAGAAACAGCGAGGACATTGCGAATTTTCTGCGCGTTTTGAAACTCGTTTCCTTGCTTGAAAAACAGTTTCTCTGCAATCGCTTACAGGCGCTTGTGTGACACTGTTCTACAAGGATATGGCTTAAGGTAGCCGCCTGGTCGAAGGAATTTGGCACGTCTGAAGCCTAAAAGTGTGGAAGCGCTAGGGCGAACCGGGACATGCCCATCAACTATTTCATCACCTGTGCGCGCAAACCACTGAGCTGGCGTGCAGTTTTGACGTCGATAACTCGCCTCTATGATATTTTCGGCGGAGAACCTACCATTTTATGACGTTATAACAAAAATAAATGTTAAATTAACGTCCCTATTTATTTTCTAATGTTTTGTACTGGAATGTTCATA
The DNA here is from genome assembly GCA_002778355.1 of Clitarchus hookeri. NCBI lineage: Eukaryota > Metazoa > Arthropoda > Insecta > Phasmatodea > Phasmatidae > Clitarchus > Clitarchus hookeri. Next base: position 797,346 of record NQII01000462.1, on the reverse strand, counting down.
CTTGAAAATGACATTAAAACACCTGTTTGAGCCATTTTTACCATCACAAAAATATGCTTTAGAGAGAAATGGAGCAACTGAAAAATGTTTACAGACGCGTAACGTTTCTTAATTCTATAAGTAAGCAGACCTCTTTCAAGACACGTTGGACGGCTTTTTAATAAGACTTTTCTGCTGGGGTTTTGCACACCGTTCGGCGGCCTACCCAGGCGGCCACCTTAACTGCTGGATATTCGCAGTAAGTTGAGCTGTTTAGAAAGCCTTGCTTGAGATTTAGTTCCTTCTCACTTTTGATCCCCCCGCTATATATATAATTGGCAATGTCGTGAACTCTTGACACTTAATTCGTGCTTCAGTCAAATGTAAAATTGAAATTGTTAGATACGTAAATACGTGACCAATTTGCCAGTTATTATTCATAAGCACATCAAATAAATACGAAATAAACTAATTTTATTTAGGCACCACGAACTTCAACCAGACACTTTCCATTCGACTTTAAAACTTGGTACTAATTTTACTGAATCATTGCCAACTTCACCACGAGTATTAAGTTTTATACTTACGTTAAAATATATGCAGTCTCCAGCAGTAATTTCATTTTAAAATTTTCATTTCGAAAGTGATCCGTTAACTGCGAGCAGCTTACATCCATCTTGTTATAAGAAAGCCGATCATGAATCTCCTTTTCGTTGTCTGAAGCAAGTGAAAGATTTTTTGAGACTTTTTAAAAAGAAAAGGAGCAACGTGTTGTGATAGTTATTTGAAAATAACCCTGTTTCTTTTAACATTTAATATTGTTTGATAAAGCGAGCTACCGGTGAATATCATTATTATTCAGTTACAAAGCATATTTTCCATATTTGTTATCATTTTAGACGAACAGCCTACAGAGTATTTAGAACTTACCACCACGAAATCCCCATTAAGGAACTTTAATGTGAACCTCAAAACTTTGATAACTTTAAGATGCTTCCGCAGAGATTATCAGTCGTCTTTTAAGTACTTCAAAGTAAGTTTAGATCCACCAGATTGTGCATGTAAAGAGTAATGGCGCTGACATTTAATCACATTAGAAAAACGAGCAAGCTGAAACTCGGCACGGTTGAAGAAATTTAACCTTTACGCTATCGCATTTAAAGTTTATAATTTCGCTCACAGGGTAACCACATTATAACTCACAGCGAGTAGCGTATTTCTTAGACAAAATTTTGCAATCTGCTAGGAGTCTTACTCAACTTTGGCCTCTCGGCGAACTCGTTAACACGCATTTCGTAAATGTCGCCTTTGAGAGGTACTTAAAAACTTTTATTTGGATAAGAAGCGTGTCAAAAGAGACTAGCCAGCGAAATTCACGCCTACATGAGAATTTATAAACCTGAAAGTAGCTTCCAGTCTAAGAATTAAACAAAATATATTTTTATATATTCTGCCAGTGGCAGATTTTTTTGTAACAACTGTGTACCGTATTAAAATGTAGCGGCAAATGTTGCCTTAGTAATGACTTATGCAAGTATTAAGATAATTATAAAAACCTACTAATTTGTATTAAAAGTATTGCTACAAAATTATATAAACGTATTATAGAAAAAAATCATACAACAAGGACATGAAGTAATAGCAATAACATATTCAATGCGATTGAAAGAGAAATTAAAATTATCATTAGGAGTTTTGGCCGCTTGACTTAATAATTAGGTAGAGATGTTGGTGGCATTTAACAAACAGAACTCATGATCATGAAAAAAAAATGGCGTAGGGAATATGCAGCGACGGAATGAAATGGGAACACAGAAGTCAATGACAGAGTCTGCTTCGTTTGCCCCAATAACTGTAAAGGAAAACGTTGGGTATAGAACCTCTTTCAACGGGTAGGAGATAACGGAGTTGGGATACTTCACTGATATTTGTCGCTCACCTAAGAGAAAACCTGAGCTAAATGAGTAAACATCATCTTGATTACTGGTGTCTTAACCTAATGAAAATATCACGTTTCATAAAAGACTTTCGTTTATTACAAGAGTATTAAAATAATAATACAAACAACAATAAAAAGCGTTATATAAACATGCTAAATTAACTCTTCTGCGTATTTAGAATATTACTCGTTCCTGTTGTGCAGTTACAAATTTTCAAAAATTTTACGACACTATATTTTCCAGATTTGACCTAATTTTGTATGTTTTGATATTTTTGTGGAATTCATTGTGCCAGTTTGTGGGTAAAGTCTTGGCCAGTGCTGTTTTATTTAAATTTTAGGGCTATTGAGTTGTATCAGAAAATTTTTATTTCAGTCTGGTATTCATGCAATGTTAGTACAGAGTTAACTTGGCTGCCAACCCTGGCAGGAAGCCAGTCGCTTGCAGCAGACAGCTCAGCTTGCAACCGGATGTTAGTTGACACGCTTGAATTTCCGAGGTGTGGGATGCTTCGCTCTGTACCTTGTCAGCGCTACTTGACAGGGGTGCAACGCATGCAATTTCTTTCTGCAAAACAGTTGTGTGTAGTTGTGGACCGTTTTCGGCACCCCCAGCGATCTGTTGGAACGGCTGCCGAAATAAATGTTGTAACCTTTGTGTCATTTTGTATACTTCCGTCGCCACCAACCGGTTTTTTGCAGGACTCTTCGCTCTGACTTGAAGCCACCATGACGTATTCAGTGTGTGCTCTCGTGTGTGGGGAGTTACAGCGGGAACTTAGTTCTCATTTATTTTCTTGTTATTCGTGTCATGTAGTGTAGAAATTATGAAAGAACTTTCTTTTTAGATTTAAATATATATATATGTAGTTTCTTCTCTTCCCTCCAAGATGGAGAGATATTGTTTTTAAAAAAAATATTATTCGATGTTTTAATTGAAGTTTTCGATTATGAATGTTTTCAAGTATTTATTTCATTTAAGAACTACTTCGCCGGCTTCTCTTTATTTGCCGTCCGGCGTAAGGTTTTATCTCCGGCTGCGCGAGTTCGATTGGAGAAGTATCAGCTAAGTGCTAGTTTAATAGAACATTTTAATTTGTCTTGGTATCATCTGGACCACTTCGCTACGTAGCTACATCATGATTGCTTGAACTAATTCCTTACAACGTTTGTGACGTCAAAATATGATTGGAGTATTTATCTGTCAGTTATGAATTTTTTTAACGCGAATCATTGGCCAAGTAAAGGAAAATACGCATTTATATTTTAAATTAAAGTAAAATAGCCTGTACGGGTTGCACTCAAGTGTTTTCAAGGCTTTCTAGGCAATAAGTATTTCACAATTTTCATTTAATCCTTTAAAAATTGTCTAATTTATGAATAGAATATTTAATATGTAAGTAAATTATTTATTGTTCACACATTTAGTTTTTTTTAATTACAAGATTTCGTATGATAATGCAATTTGATACTCTTTTCATTTATTACATTTATGTTTACCTTTCGAAGATTAATATCTAATTGAAAATATAATAAGTAAAATATGTGTGGAATCAGTTTCTAGGTAAAATGTACGTGGTGTGTCCCATTTGCCTAAACAGGTTTCCAAACAATTAACTAGTAAGAGCAGCTTAATAGTGTCTGCCATTATGGTAGCATAAGAATATTGTAATTTTATGTTAGTGTCCACAGCATATAGTTTTGTTGTTCTGGTAATTATAAATTGTAAAACATTTTTACTGGACACTGTATTTGTTTGTTTAATTACCATACACGGAGGTAATTTCTGCCGCTTTAAGCATGGTTAGTGATTATTGTGATTTAAACTCAATATGATATGCTCAATAGTTCTCAAGCTTTGATTAAGTATTGCATAGTTTTGAAAACAAACATTTTATAAACAGCCATGCCACACACCACAGTACACTGTAACCAGCCTAAAAAATAAAAATTCAGCCGAAATCAGAATTCCAGGAAATAAATAAATATGGCCCCGCGACAAGAAATTAAATTTTCATTTCAGAACATAAAATGAAGAAAATTTTAACTTATATATAAATTTTATTAAAGAACACCGTAAGACAAAAACTTTGACATTAAAATCGTTTCTTATTGTTACTAGGCTACCCTGTCCGTATATCTTTGCAGATTCTTTTTATTTTACACTGATTGCATTCTGACCTCCTTGTCAGTACTTTGTGATCGTTTATATAACCTTTACGCAGGACGTGATGAAATATGGTATTTACTAACGCTGAAAAAGCTGACATGCGCATGATGTATGGCGAATGAAGGAGTAATTCTGTTCGCTCTTGTAATGTGTACCCTGATTGATATCCCAATAGACGTCAAACATGTCGACAATAATTTGCGTACCTCTTTGCCCAATTATGAGAAACTGGAAGTTCAACACCTCGAAAACGTAACAGACTCACAAGGGAGTGGCCGGGGAAGAGGGTGAAATTAATGTTCTAGCTGCTGTTGCTGTAAACCCGCATGTTGACTCCCGTGCAATCACAAGGAGGAGTGACATGAGTCAGGCAAGTGAACCACACATTCTGCGCCGTCATGAGTTCCATCCGTATCGTGACTCTCTCCGTCAAGAGCTACATGGGAACGATTTTGAGAATCGTGTTAACGTTTGTACATGGGCATTAACACGTGATACACCAGGTTTGTCATGCACCTCGAAGCAACATTTACAAATCATGGCCACGTCAACCTCAGAAACATACACAATTGGTCAGTAAACAATACCCAGTGGCTTCGTCAATTGGAACTTTAGCGTCCGTTGAATGCAAATGTGTGATGTGGAATAGTAAAATATCATCTCGTAGGCAAGTTTTTAATAGAAGGCACACTGAATTCCCAAAATTATGTCAACCTCTTAACTGACGAACTTCCACAGATTTTAGAAGACCATGCAATGTACACTAGGAGGATCCTGTGGGTTCAGTATGATGGTTGCCCAGCGCATAGTGCAAGACGTACTACAGTTTGTCTTCACAGATTGTTTCAAAATATTTGGATTGGACGAAGGGGACCTGTACGTTGGCATGCCCGTTCACAAAACTTGATACCATTAGATTTTTCTGTGGGGAACGCTAAAAGACTCTGCCTACAAGGACATACAAACTACGCCAGACGATAATAAATTGCGCATTGCAGCTGCCTGTTCTCAAATATCTGTTGAAATTCTGCAACATGTGCAGCAATCTTTTCCTAACAGACTGGAAGCTTGTACTGTAGATGGTGATCATAATTTTGAACCTAATTTGTGAAGGTCTGTTTTCTTTGTTTTTCAGATATCATAGCATTTGTTTATTCACTTGTGTATTTCTTAAGAGGAGTGCTGATAGATGCTACAGTAAAATCACATAAATGTTAAAGCTGCAACATGTGTTTTCTCGCAAGTTCAGAAGAAAATCACACACACTGAAACAGAAAAGTAAATATATGAACATCATAGCCTACTAACTAAGCAGTTTAATGGAGAAGATAACTGCAGGTATTTAAAATTGCTGTATTACGATAGGATGTGTACTACTTGCACTAGAATACCTGCAAAAACACCATTGAAATTCTAATTTCCTCTAGTTTTATTTTATTGGGCGTTGTTTAAATTTAAAAAATGTAACTTTGTTCGAGAAATACAAAGTGTAATTATTATTAAAATCTGTGCTTGGAGTGTAATTGTGAGCTCTTGTCTAAAATTCACTTCTGTGAAACCGCCGCATCAATAGTAGCTTCCATTTCAGTAACTTTTGCGGTGCACGTTTTAGGTGATTCACTCCGTATACAGTTAATTACTATAAATATTTTGCTGAGAGTCCAGTTTCATTTGTCCCAACACAGAGATTTGGCTAATTCAAGCGTGTATTTTCCAAGTCGAGCAGAACTAATTTTGTTGCTTTTCAGGTTTATTTACTCACCGAAATAATTTGTTATGACATATCATTATATTTTTCACCCTATACGAACAAATATTTTGTTGGCTTTTCTTTCAGTGCGGGGTTACTGTAAGTTATTTGTTTAGTAACCGTTACAGTGGAAACTACCCTTATGGTCAACTTACTGGCTTATTGGATCTGTATGTGTTTTCTGGCCAATTTAACCATAGACAATATATGAGGTAGGCCGATTTTCGTTTTCTGTGCATTATGTCCAGGAAGTTGTCTCACCCATCAACGTAACTATCAAAGTCCCATGGCCAACAACGAAAACCGTGTTTGCTTACATTTGCATTTTCAACAAACCCATATTTTCATATGAATTAAATACTATTTAATTTAATTTAATACTAATTAAATACATTGCAGTTGCATTAATACTAAGTTATAATAAGTCTACAAACATATAAAAACTCCTCAAATTGAAACAGATTTCCCACCTCAAATTCTACCCACGTTATTTTTATAGAGCTATTGGTAGAAAAGCAGGCTAATGCTGGAACACAGGTTGGTACTACATAAAATAAATGGTACTCTACCCCATTTTCCTTATACCAATTTTTTTCAGGGCTCTGTTTGCCAAGCCTACAATCACAGCATTTAAATACGGAAACACTGTTGAAGAAAGCCCTACTCATTGCATATATTTCAAAGGTAACTGTTTTAAACAAAAAAAATCCTTCACTATTTTCTCAAAAAATACTGCCATGTTAGGAAATAAAAAAAAAATACTTATGAGTTTTTTTTGTAAAATGTAAATTTCAATGTTCAATAATACAAAAAAGCGCTACGCATAAAAATTGCCAAAAAATTTTTACATTCCAATATTCATTAATAAATTTCACTTATAATTATAATATTTGTCGTCTGAAACGATTATCTATCAAATTGATGCAATGAGAAGAAATGTCTTTAACATTGATTCCCCATTTAACATTCGTAGCTGGAAGCTTTTTAGGCAGCGCCTTCAAGCATAATACATATCTATCGTTAATTAACAGCGGCCAATTAAAATTGAGAATACAATATGTACTACAACTTGAACCCTTTTGCAAAATGCACAAGTTTTAAAGCACAAGTGCAAAATTGGTTTGAATTTATTTTTACTAGCAGGACTTAACAGCTATATTCAAGCCAGTTAAATCTGATGTAAATTCCCGGAATAATGAGAGTATATTAAATGTTCGTATGAAGAAGATAACTTGTTTTACGTGATATTTGTTTCTTTGAGAATGCCAAACCTACGAGTTTTCGTTAACTTATGTTACAAACTACCTTAAAAAAAAGTTAATTCATTGTCCCAGCAAGAAAACAAATGAATGCCCAGATGTCTTGTTTTCGAAAAACCTTATCGCATTCAGAAAAAAAAAATTTCAATATGTCTTTATTTCATGACTTTGGATAGATCCAATTAATAAAATAGTCGAGGTAGCCTTGTCTGTTTTTCAATTACTAGTATATGTTCGAGCTGCTGTTGCTGTCTAGGATGTAATAAAACTTATATTAACGTGAAGCGCTTCCTTTATTATCTAGTTGTTTGTTGTTTACTAACGTGACAGCTTTAGGATGGATACTTATCGAGGGGGGGGNGAGTAGATCATAAACTAAAATAAATCAACTTATAGAACGTTACACGCTAATTTTTTTTTACCTGCTATTCAGATCGTGGAACACTAGTAAAAAAAAACATCCAAGAAATCTTGATCTTCTAGGTCATTTCAGTCACCATTATTTCGCTTTATATTTATGAAGCAATATTATAAATATTAAAGCGAATTATCCACTGTTCTTTTAGAAGAAGAAGCGAAACCAGCAATGCGAATTTCGTGTTTCCATCTCGGCATCGCTCTTTGCTGCATATTCAGTTTATATGGTTTTAAAAAGTAGTATTAACTATTTAATTTATGACTTTTCATATTATATTATTAAATTTGTCTTCAGTTGTAGATTTATAAGTTCCCTCTTTCATAGATTTAGCGTAAGGCTTTAAAGTTGAAACATTTTCCTCGATATTATATAAATTGAAGATTCCTTTGTTAATGTGGATAACAAACATGTAAGTATAGGATTTTTCTAGTACGAATAGGAGATACCAACGTATTTACCTCAATATAGAGAAATAATAATGACATCCACTGATTCGTGTAACAGTAAAAATATTATACTTTTTTTTTTTTTCGGTAACATAGTCATCACGAGTAAATAATTGGTTTTTATGCCGGCAAACAGAAGAGAAAAATAACGGAGACAAATGTTCCCGACGTAATAAAATTACTCATTCGTTAGCGGACCGACTAAAAACCCAAAAAGCTTACTCTTCTGCCCCCCCCTCCCCCCTTCCTTCGCGCAAACGAAAAAAATAATATTAGCAATAAAATGTACGATCAAACAGCCTCGCAGCTGTCACGGAGCAGGATAAAACAAAACAATCGGCCGTTGCGCTGGGATACGGTTAAAACATTTTCTATGCAAATAAAACTCCGGGGGGCAAAATGAATTTATTGTTAAATAACGCTGCGGCCACCGATCCAGACTCTCCCGATATGCACACCCCCTCGCCATGCCCTTTCGCCGGCGTTTGCAAACGTCCGCGGCGAGCGGACCGCAAGCAGCCAATTGCGTTATTCAAAAGCCCCGAGGATTAGGTAATTTTATTCCCATGGCATTGCGCAGTTTGTCAGCATGCTGCCACGAACTGTAGGTGCGGCGACGAGTGTATAGTGGCCCGCCAGTTGCTGCTCGTGTGAAGTGGGACGTGCAGGCACCAACCTGTTCACGCCCGTGTTACACGGTCGGTTCTTCGAGTGGAGCGTCCCAAGTGAGAGCGTTTTACGTGTTAAAAATATCCTTTATTCAATGACCAGTGGTATATGCGTTAAGAGTCCAAAATAAATAATAATAGCTACGGAAATTTTAACTTACCAGAAAACAATTTGATTTATTACTAAATTTTATATAAAAAAAGAATAAAGTACATTGGTTGGCGTCATATTGGCGCAAGAAATTTAATTGAAATACTCATGCTATTATAATCTTGGAATATAAACTGTAGTTAAACACGTAGTGCATTCCACAGATAATGAACTATGCCCTCCACTAATATCACACGATATTTGCAAGCGGAAACAACAGTTATTGATAAATGAATTTAGAAATATGCGTAGGGATATAATTTATTTTAATTGACTGTGTTAGTATTCTATTTCCTCTGAGCAAGTCTTAAAAGAGTATAATGGTGGTGCTATTAGCATTTAAATGTGGCTAGTTGCGGTATTTTTAAATTTGACGTAATTTATACTTTCTTCCTATTTAATGTACGTCCTTAGCGTCAGGTAGACAATAGTAACTACGTGGAACTTTACATTCATTATTTGTATCGATGCGTCCAAGAAGTTACCCTGAGAAACTGTTGTAAATATAAGTAAACTAACATTCCCTTCATTTAACTGAGACTTTTTTTGAATCGAAATAAGTAAATTTTCAGCTGATGTTAATTTTATTTCAAACGCAATGCGTTTAATATAATTATAAATCACCGCGAGTTCTTTCAATACTTTGCCATGAAAATTATTTCAATGATGAAACTTACTGTTTACCTTTAACTGTAGCTTGTTCGTGTGCAATGAGCATATTTGAAAGCTGTGATTTGGTTATACTTTTTGCTCATTGTGTATCATTCCACTTCGTCTAAAACTGACGTTTCTAGGAACCAATAAACTGGTATTTATCCATCAAACAGGTGATGTAAAATAATTGGAACATGCTATAAAATAAACATAAGCGACTTCAGTGGCCAATAATAAAACGCATATTTTATTTAGAATTTAATACCAGCAAGATTATAAAATTTCCTACCTGTATTTTATGAATGCAGAGTTATAAACCTGGCTATCCTTAATTTTTTAAAATTTCTAACCGGGAACTCGTTTATAATTCTTCTTACCAACATATGTAATTTCGCACGAGTCAGCAACGTAAACAATTCCAGATAAATATTCCGATGCACCGGCATATTTGCGACTCAGGACTGGCATGTGGCAAGGAAAAGGGAAAATTGAGTCGCTGTAATTGAACAATGTTGCCTTTCGGTATTTTGAACGTCCGTTCAGTTATATTTAAATAACTTGATAACTCACAATTAAATGTGCGACTTAAAAAAATTCTGTGCTCATTAAAATTTTATTAATTTAATAACCGAGCTAGGTGGTGCATCGGTTTACCTTCGGACCTGCATTCTAGAGGAGCTGGGTTCGCTTCCCGGTCCAGCCATCCTCATTTCGGTTTACTCCACAGTTTCCCGAAAACACTCTAGGTGAATGCTGGGGTGGTTCATTACCACGTACCGTGGCCAATTGCTTCCTCGCTCCTGCTCATCTGAGAAGCTTTCTCCGTCTCTTATGACCTCTCTGGAGACGAGACAAACACACCAGCTTCAATACCTTTATTGCTGCCCGCCAAATGTAGCGCACAATAATTAAGGCCAATGCCCGTGCGAATGCGATGAATGGGCTCGTATATTACGTTCACGGTTTCTCCGCGCTTTTTGAAACAAACCTTTGAAAAACAACCCAATGTTTGAAGGGTTTGGTTTTTTCTTAAATTAATCATTTATTGAACGCGTTTTATACGTCTGTTAACCCAAAAGCATATTTATTTTGGTTAAATTGAAAATTCACTTTTAATTTACCTATAAATTATGGTTATATAATTTGTAATTAATATGAATAAAAACAAAGAGAAAATAGGTGTGTTGGCAACGCCAAGTAAGGAATAGTTTTACGCAAAATATTATTAGAATGAGTGCACACGAATGCGGCACGTAGTCTCATTGGTGTAATTTTGTAGACTCGGTTAATCTTTGTTTGCATGAGAGGGAGGAATACCATTGAAGTAGAACTTTAGCAGGGTTACAAAAACGTTGGAAGTAACCGCGAATGGTCTACAGTACAGACACCGAGCACAGTTAGTCAAGGTGGGCGGTCACTGCTCCACTTTTCAGCCAGCTGGGGTATCGCCCCATCTGGGATGTTGTTTGTGAGTACTTCAGTACGTATTAAGTATTTACAACATATTGTAAACTTCCTACATCTTTATCTTCTAAATATATATTTTATACGTCTTTACATAACAAAAACCATGAATACTTTAGTATACATTATTTTATTTGAACAATGAAAACCTTGGCCAACATGAAACAAATTTCACACAAGTGCGTAACCGCATGCACAGACATACAACGCACAATATGGCAGAGGGGAGGAGAGATATATAAGATATAACTAACATGGGTAAGTCACTTTAAGCGTGAAACTTGCCCGTCACCTGGAAACTGGTAGTTGGCGCCAATAAATGGGCTGCTCTTTTCTCTCTTTGTAAGCATCGGCCAGCTGTCGGCTTTAAGTTCTCTCTTATGCTAGGTTTGCAATGCCACAATGAGCTCGTCCCGACAGTCCGACACGACTTTTCAGTCAAACCATTTTCGCCACTAAAATTAGTTAAGTTTTTACGATACCCCCGACGTTTCAAGCCGACAAGTGTTGCGTGGCTTTCGAAAAATCCTAAAATGGCCAGTAACTTGCTATGGAATGCAAATATATCACAAATAATTGTACGCTATTTTGTTTTGATAACTTCGTAAACAAAATATTTTTGGATTTTTGGAGCAGTTATTTTTCCACGAATATTAATTTTCGTCAATTCAACAGCTATCTGTTAATATATAACTAAGATAAACATATAAATAACATTATTTTTATGTAAAAATTACAGCAGTAGTGAAATCCGCACCAACTTTTGTTTTGTAAGGTTATGTTAATGTTTCTTTTTTTCTGCTGCCAAGCGAGTCCAAGCGGTCCGACCCCCGACGACAGTAGAAAGAGAATGTACTGTGGTCCGACTGTCTGGGCTACGATTTTGTCGGAGTGACCTTGCTCCTGATTGGATAATGAAAACTTTTCGTTGGTGTCGTGGCTGTTTTGTCGGAGTGTTGGGTTATTGCAAATTGAGGTTTACGCTGTTCGCCATGGGATCACGATACTGAGCAACTGAAAACGCGTATTTCAAAGAATAATAAACTACCTTTGGACCTTTGGACCTTCTAGCAGTTTCTAAAGAGGAAAGAGCCAGAGGTTGTATACGTCTACAGGGCAAGGAAAATCACAACCGAGCATGCAGTGAGGGGGGGGGGGATTATCGGGTTTACCTTAAATAAAGAGTGAACGACCCTAAAGAAGATGCACCATATGGGCTCACAATTATAATGAGGGTCATAACACGAAAATTCTAGTTAATATTCTATGAGGTGGAAGTTATAGACAGGCTGGAAAGTATCATTCCGACACACAGAACAATTAACATTAGCATTAACGCAACAACGCGCAAGGATTTTTTAAAGGTTGGTCACATTCAGATGTGTTATGTAAACCTCGAACATGCTAAGCAAAGTTTTCACACTGGCTGGCAACAAGAGGGCCTTCCAATAGCCGGTTCCGCTTGCCGCCAGCCTCGTTTCATCCATGCCGACCTTGAGTCAGGAGAAAATAAATGTGTACGTTTAGTTCTACATGTTAACAATGGAGCAGACATATTTTTATATCACTTTGACATATTTCTTACCTTTTAGTGCAGGCAGACAATCATCAAAATCATTGCATTTTTAAATATGTGAAATTAATGCATCTACGTAATGTTATATGATAACATTTTGACAGTTTTTTCACACGTAATATTGATATATCAGCAAAATAATACAGCTTATATTTCTCTACGCCTTTATAAATGTGAGAAATACATTGTAATAATTTTCAGAAGTTTTTAAAAAACATTGGCTAATAAAAACCGAATAACAGCACGTCTACGCAATTATACGTATTTTAACTCCTACTATGAAAGTAACAAAAAAGTAAAAAAGGGTTGTAAAGTGAGGGTGTATTAATTTTGAACACTGATGCTAGTGATGTAGGCATTCGAGCTGTGATAACTCAGGTTCAAGATGGGAAGGAAAGACCTGTAGAAAGCCTAAGTAAATTATTGCATAAGTCTGAGATAAATAACTGTGTTACACGCAGAGAGGTTTGGCCATGGTGAAGGTAATTTCAAATTTCCACCCCTACCTTTACAGCGTTTTATTCTAAAAACCAACCATGCTTCTTAAAGCTGGCTACTAAATTTCAAGAACCCCGAAAGTCAAATAGCCCGGTGGATACAGCATCTTCAAGAATATGACTCTGAAATACAGCACAGATCTGGACGTCTTCACAGCAATGCAGATGCACTCTTTGTCTAGGAGGCCATGTGAGCCATTTTGTAGTCATTACGAACGCCAGAAAGGAAAGAGTGATGAATCGTTGAAGGTACGGAGGACAAGAATTCAAGGTTCTTTATCTTATGAAGAGTCACCCACCTGGTGTGAAAATGGTAGTAAGAAAGATCAACTGAATGATCCCCCTTTACAGCCATTATTTAAGTGGAAATAAGCTGGCTGTCGGACAAAATGGGAAGATATATTTAGCCTCATTGCAACAGTCAAAGCATAATGGACACAATGGAAATCCCTCGTACTGAAGAATAACGTACTTTATAGAAACTGGGAACGAAATGATGGTAAACACACACATTTGCAGCTGGTCCTTCCAGAATTCAGGGTTGCAGAAGTCTTAAAAGAACCACATAATGTGGCAGCCAGTGGCCACTTTGGTGTTTATAAGACCCTCGACAGAGTTAGACTGACATTCTACTGGTTTCATTGTGGGGAGGATGTTGAGAATTGGTGCCGAATGCCGTAACACCTGCACTGCAAGGAAGGGCCTAAGGACCGGAGGACAAGGTCACCTCCAGAAATACAATGTTGGAACCCCATTCGAGATGGATGTCAGTAGATATTCTGGGCCCTTTGCCTGTCACATAGAGAGGTAACCGGTGTCTACTGGTGGCTAAAGATTAATTTACTAAGTGGCCTTAGGTGATTCCCCTCCGAAACCAAGAAGCACATACTCTGGACGATGCACTTATAGAGCATGTCTTCTCGAGGTATGGGGTGCCACTAGTACTCCATTCTGATCAGGTTGAGAAACTATGAAGCTGCAGTTTTCCAGGAGATGACAAAGATTTTGGGGACGAATAATACTATAACTAAAGCCTTACACTCTCAGTCGGATAGAATGGTCGTGGAGATTTCCCGCACTCTTGAGAAATAACTGTCGATCTTTGTGCCAGAAAACCAAAAGGACTGGGATTCAAAGATGCAATTGTTTCTTCTTTCTTACTGCTCAGCACAACACGAATGTAACACCGTCAAGGATGCTGTTTGGTAGAAAACTATGCCTTCCTAGTGACCTACTGTTTAGCCGACCGACAGAAGAGGAAGCTGCAGTCCCTAATTATGCTAGCGAATTATGTAACAGACTTGTTGGCATTCATAATTTTGCTTGACAGCACCTCAGAATAAATAGCGACAGGATGAAGACGCGGTATGATGGGTTAATGTCGGACGAGATGTTTTAATAAGGACCACTAGTGTGTGGCTGTACAACCCAAGGAGGAGAAAAGGATACTGCCCAAAGATACAGAAATGTTGGGAAGGCTCCTACAGGATTCTGAATAATATCAATGATGTGGTCTTTCAGATTTGTCATCAAGGTTCTCAGGCGAAGCCGAAGGTTGTCCACATCGACCGACTGGCGCTCTATGATGGTCCGGATGTTGCCATGTCTGTTCGGGACGAACGGAGGGGGCAGTGTTACTGCACTCACTGCTTCGCATATCGAGTGAGCGAGTGAAAGTGAAGGACAGCAGTCATATGATAGCGGCGGCGGTAAGTCAATGGGATGTTTTGAATTACAGGTGCGCGCTAAACTAAGAACCATATATGTATATATATTACCGAAAAGTGAGGCAAGACGATAATATGTTGCAGCGCGCGCTGCTGACCTAGTTAATATTATGTTTCTGCGTCTATCTGAAAAAATGTTTAGTTTTTTACTGCCCTCGATTTTGTCTGCATGGCTCGGGGTGCGTCGAACTTTCCCGGTCAACGCCAGCAGAGTTTAAATTTTGCGACGGTCCTTCGGGCCGACTGTTGTTGAATGGACGAGTGGCAGAGTTTCAGTGATAGACGACGCGTGGCGGGAGAAGTGCCCTGCGGAAGATAAATATGTGACTGCGTGTATCAAGCAGTGAAGAGTGCGGCTGGCAGGCTGGACTTTGGGACTAGATGCGTGAGTGAAAGACATTACCAATGATGGCAACAGACAGACTGGAAGTGTCTTAATGTTGAGCATTATTTAACTGACTATAAACAAATAGAAATATTAAGAAAGACGTTTATTACAGCAAATACATACATAATATATAATGCACTCATTCATATATTAAAACAGTAAGAGTGGAGATAGATAGATTAAACAGGCCAATGATAATTTTTTTTTTATGATTTTGCCGGATTCTTATGTTTTTTGGTGTGCTGAGTCCGAAAATAATAATAAAAAAGTCATAACCCCTCAATTTTTTTTACAATTTAATATACGAAATGTGAGAAATTCATTTCGTATCTAACATCTGTGCATTATTATATACTTAATAGATTCATACATATTCATATACATTTATATACATTTTGTATACTAGATATACATTATTAATATACTAAAACCTATAGTATATCTAAATGAAATTATGTTGGCAGTGGTGGTACGACTGTTTGATTTCTTTCAGTCAAGAAACAACAACACTTTTCAGCTGTTTGCCCATGTGCTCTAAGTATGGCTAACTGTGGTTGTAAAAACTTTCCTAACAGTTTTTTTTATATATGTGGTGAGTTTGTAATTAAAAAATTTCAAAGAAACATTACAGAGTTTTAAAAAAAGTGTACTTGGTATATTTTGGAATAAAACTCTGTGATCAAGAAAAGCCTTGGGCTCCACTCAAGGTATGCTATTTTTGTGTTGAAGAACTCAGAAAATGGTAAAAAAAAGACAGATTTTTAATTTGAAGTACCCATGATTTGGAGAGAACCAAAATATCATTCAGATGATTGTTATTTTTGTATCATTGAAGTTACTGGATAAAACACCAAAAATAAGAACGTAATTGTCTACCCTAATCTTCCTTCAGCTTTTCGGCCAGTCGGTCATGGCACGGGAATTCCTGTCCTTGAGCCACCATAGGCTATTGATCACGTTTTACTTGATCAGTCCAGTGTAACTTAATCTGATGATGGTAAACCGGATGATGATGAGTTCCAATGTTCTCCAGAAAATTTAGAGCTTTAGTTGTTTACACAGGCTGAGTTAAATTATTTGGTATGATATTTGGGTTTGATTAAAGAGAAAGCTGAATTGCTTGGCTATTGGCTAAAAGAAAAACATTTGTTGGCACATGAAGATTCTATTTATCAATATAGATCAAGAGATCAACAGTTCACTAAGTTTTTTAAGCAAGAAAAGGATTTGGTGTACTGTCATTATATTGGTAGTCTAATGAATGAATTTGGAACTTAGTACAACAATGAAGAATGGAGACTTTTTATACACTCATCAAAAACTAGCTTAAAAGCTGCTGTTCTTTTAAACAGTGGTAATTCTCATGCTTCACTTACTGTGGCTCATCCAGTCCATATGAAGGAAACTTACGAAAATGTAGACATTATTTTAAAGGAAATTAACTATCCTGCTCACGATTGGATGATGTGTGGAGATTTTAAAGTTGTTTGCATGCTCCTAGGCCAACAAAAGGGATTTACTTAATTTCCATGTTTTATATGTGAGTGGGACAGCAGAGCAAGGAATCGACACTGGTCCACAAAACATTAGCCTGCAAGAAAAACCTTAACACCTGGAAAGAAGAACATTTTGCATAAAACTTTAATAGATCCAAAAAAATTCTTATACCACCTCTTCACATTAAATTATGTCTTATGAAACAGTTTGTAAAAACCTTGCCTAAAAATGGTGAATGTTTTAAGTATTTATGTGAAAAGTTTCCTCATTTATCCGGAGCCTAACTGAAAGAAGGGGTTTTAGTTGGGCCTGACATTCGTAAAATCATGTTCGATTCCAACTTTGAAACAAAAATTACCAGAAAGGAAAAGGAGGCTTGGATGTTAAGCAAGTTGTGACTACGTTTTTGGGCAATGTTAAAGACCCAAACTACGAGCTTATCGTAGCCAATATAACAGAAAAGTTCAAAAATCTGGGACGCCTGATGAGGCTCAAAGTCCACTTCTTACACAACCTTCTTGACATTTCCCTGACAACTTGGGTGATGTGAGTGAAGAGCAGGGGAAGAGGTTTCACAATTACATCAAAGTGATGGAGAAACGTTACCAGGGACGGTGGAATGTCAGCATGATGGGCGATTACTGCTGGTCACTTCACCGAGAACAACAAAATGCATTACATCGGAGAAAAAGCTACATAAGAAGCTTCAAAGAGAAGAGAGAAAGGAAATACAAAAAAATTAACTCGTAAAATGTATGTAATAAATTTTTTAAAAATACAATTGCATACATCGCATTTTTAAATACAAATGTATATTGTAAGTGAACTGTGGGTGATACAAAAAGACTGATGCCAGATTCGGTTTCAGTACCCAAAAATCCATAAGATTCAGTAGCATTTATTTAAAACGTTTTCATAAAATATTTTTTTGTTTGCCTGTGTTTTTGCTGTAAATAGTAGCTGTGTGAATATGATCAAATTTGGGTCTATATTTTTATTAACACCTCAATCCTTCACGAACTCAGATACGCCCCTCTGGTGTCTTGTAACAAAACGTAAAAACCTTTGACGTTATTTGAGTTGTGTTACAGTTTGCAATAACTGCATAATACATTTTTGTGTAATATTCTAAAACACCTACCCCAAAACTGAATAGTCCTCTTTGTTCTTTGTCGAAACTTCACTAGTTTCTCACCCAGCAAGCAGGACTCTCTTCATTAGTCTTTGACTACTTTCTCTGACAAAATATCGTTTCCGTCCAAGTTAATGCCACAAATGTAAGGTTTACTGGTACACATATTGTTTGCATGACCACATTAGTTAACAAAATACTCTAAATAACATAATAACCACGTTTTAAAAGTCATAACTAGTTTGATTCCTTTTTTTTAACAACAAACCAGCAATTTTACTTAAATATATACAGTGAGTAACTAGATTATATTGTAGTTGCATCCTTTAATTCGGTCCCAAGAAGTATTTCTAGATCTCAAAGCAATTATTTAGATCAAAATTGTGCTGAATGCAGTCTAAGCTCCATGGTTTTGAAATTTCGAATGCAGAAACAGGGGTTTCACGTTCCACAGAGGAACACAATTGCTAATCTGCCGTATGTACTCCACTCCATATTTCATATAAGGTTCACACCACGGAATTCCACCGTCCACAAAAAAATAAATCTAAGACCCATCCATATTTTAAAAAATATTCACGTCATCATGTAAACTGCAATGAGAGGCCATTTGCAATCGATTTCGTAAACAACTTGTAATGGCTATACGGCTTTTACCTGGTGAGATAAAACTGAAATTGTTATGTAGGAAGCATTTAAAGCTTACATCAAATTACATTAATAATAGGTTGTACTTCTTGACGCATGGAAACTTTCCAACACGTGCCAACCATACAGATTAAAATTATTGTATGGGATGAGAGTAATAAGTTACAAAGTGCACAAATTGATGTCAGGATGGTGGTATGGGTGTCCTAAATTATCAAAATATATAAATATATATGATAGGTGAAAAGTTGCCCGCTATGTTTTTAACCCAGTAGATATAAAGAACATTCTCTCAAACCGCAGTGTACTTTTAATAAATTATAGAATAATATGGAGTTAGAAACGAAATAAAATTGATAAACGTCTTTATAGGTAAGTGTACAGCGATCGAGAATATAGAGGCCACACACACACACACACACTTCGCCATTCCACCATTGAAATCGTGCAGCTACTCTACGAATTCGGCTCCTTTACTGCGAGGAATGTGTCATGTTTATAGGAACTGGAAGCGTATAATGTAGGCCACTAACGAAGACAAAGGGCTGCATAAAGCAATGAAGATATTTTGAGAAAACAGGGTAGGAAGCTAGCGTTGAGAAATTCTGGAAATTTACTGCGTTAATATCGTATACGAGGATGTTCGTTCAGTTGAGTGAATATTACCCTCCAGTTCTGCCCTGTGGCGTCGCTTTGTATGGAAGAGTATGCACGCAATTCATTTTGTTTGTATTTTGCACTAATGAAATTGTTTCCTCATCTTTAAATATGTTAACTGAAGAATAAGAAAATACTTGAAAAAGATCTCCTTTCAACTCTGTATTTTTAGATTTCCCGGATAATCGCCTATCAATATCGGTGAAAATAAGTATGCTATTTAGAAAAACTGATTTTAGGAGGTAGAATATTTCGCCTCTTGTACTCCAATAGTACCGTTTTTCTGAAATATGAAATGCAGAAATTACCTCTGAATGAAATGCCAATAGATATTGGCAAGAAATGAATCACTCTTGATACAAATAGCAATACAAACCAGATAAAAATAAAAAACTAACTAAATTAATAATACATTATTACCGTCATGTTTTCCGTTGTAACATAATTTCTAACATTTTCAACCCAACTTTCTATGATCTATAATGAAAATTCCAGGATAAAAGGAAAATTTTCAGATATTTAACCCTAAACTTACATCTACTAAATTTAATGAGATTCATTCGCAAGAGATAAATAAAATTTTAAATAGAAATAACAATAAAAATTTCTTTGCCATGTTTGTATTCAAGTTTTTTCTTAACGAAAATTAACTGATCACTAAATGCACTATGTTTTGTTGGTAAGAACTACAGTCTACCTAATGGTTTTGTGGTTCTGAAGACATTCATCTTAGAGAACTATTGTAAGCTTTCGTAGACTATCCTCTGAATTCAAAAGATGCTGTATATAATTAAGTTATAAAGATACTGAAATCAGGATTGTTTCAATTTCGTATAATAGCTCAGTATATACGGCTAGAATTAACTCCAATCCAGAAGCAGTGGCACTAATTATTTAAAAAATAACTCCGTATCTCACCAAAAGTTGTCCCAGTGACTTCGAAACCGATTTATTTTCGTAGAATTGATGTATAGAACTTTTGCGGGGGCACTTGTATATTCTCTCGGGGAAAAGTTATATTTAAATGGGAAAATTATAGTGGAATAAAATAGAAACAAAATCTCCAGACTCCCTATGCATATCACAAGCACTGAAGGTAAAATTTCTTGTAGTTAAGGTCTGAAAATGTCACCCAGAAACCTTTTTCAGCATCACTTCTTCAGAAAATCACACAGCCGATTTGTTCAGCGATATCTGCTGCGTTCAGCTTCATCTGTAACCGCTTGGTACTCCGTCAATCTCTTAAACGGCCCATCGACTATGCTGTTCCACATCTGAAAACGAATCTGTTACGTTTCAGAATCAGTCTTCCAAACTTGCTCAAATCTATTCTATTCAACATTTCGACGTCAATGCAAAATTGTTAAATTTACTCGACTGTTTACACGTAAACTGATATTTAGTTTTGAAAACCTACTTGTAAATAGGGTATTTTGTTTCAGTTCTTTGATGTCATATTTCCATTGCTTTATTGTTTTTAACTATCTCTGAGTTTTACTTTTATATTGTTAACTGCTCTCTGGCATTTAATAAAGGCGATGGATTTTACATATTTAAAAACGTATGTAAAAGAGTGTTTACTATCGCTTATAAACTCTCGCTACATACTTAACAAATGTGAACTAATAATATTTTATCATGGGGACTGGGCTTATTTGTTCAGTAAAACGCCAATAAAACATTATGGGCCCTGTTTCTACATATTTAGCTAAAATTTGGTTGTTAGGTTTCTTTTTAGTAGATTTTTTATTGTGTATTATTTTGTTACTTCAAAAGCGCGTTATATGTATGCGTGCATATTACACTTGTTATTTTTTATATGCGCACTGTGAATAACTGTGTAGTACAGTAATTTATTACTTCGTTGAATTGCAGTTTTTTAATTTTCCAGCGGTGGAAATTATTGTAAAGTAATATCATCGTTTATTCTAAAATATATATGTACTAAAGATTTGATTAAAATATCTCGCTGATAAACTTTTCATAAGTTTTTCCAGTCAGTTGGCAACTATCTGTAGGAAGAAATGTATATCAGAATAATCCCTGGCCTCTCAAAATGTTCTTGTTCCTTATTCTTTTGAAACGCTTATGCTAGTCCAATAATAAAATTGTGCGTAAGATTGAAAATAAATACACGGTTAACCATTCCAAGGAAATGTTTACGAATATATACAGGTAATATATGGAAACGCGCTCTGTAAAGGCCACAAGCAAAACGGAGCTCGGTACATACAAAATACAGACAAAAAACTCCATATTTTATGCGTAGATACGGGTTTCAGGAACGAAGAATACAACAGTCAGGGTATTGACGCCCTTTAAAACAATTCCTACAAACATAAAAACCGTAGAGTGAATATGGGGTAAAGCGATCTCGCTGGCTGTTCAAAACCAGTCTCAGAGTACCAACTTTGAACTGCTGTTCTGCCAATACGACTAGCAACAACGACGTGGATTGGAGTTGAGGTTAGAAAACGGTTTGTAAACAGTGCCTTGTGATGTTTGTATAATACCTCTACCCGATTTGTAAAGCCGTTTGATTAAATTCAAATGAGTAAAAGTAATTTTTTCATTTAAAAGTGCTTGTATTTTTAAGATTCATATATAAACAAACACTTTCGTCATTGTTGACCATGCGACTTTTACAGTTGTGTTGGTTTGGAGTAAATCAATGTTAAGGAACTGCGCAGAAGGCTAAGAAAAGGTCTACCTCCTCTTTAGTCTATGCTTAAGAACCCTCAATAGTTACTAGACACCACTGAAAAAGTTAACGTACGTCGCTTAAATGAAAACATCACATTTATACGAAACACCACTGCAGAGTAAAGATACACGAGTGATTCTAAATAACACGAATACCAACCTCGATGGGGCAGTCGACTGCGTGCGGGATAACAGCGCAACCGGAGGAGGGGCACGTTCGAGAGCCGGGCAGAGCTTGGGTGTAAATTCCTATGTGCGAATGATTTAGTGGCCTGAGTTCACTTACGTGGGATAATACCTCCAAAGTCTAATAAAGTTGCTACCTGAAAAAAAAAAAAAAAAAGTTAAATGTCAAGCTGGAATCATATTGCCCAGACAAGAACGACACGGCACTTATAACTGAACAGTCAATCAAATACAAGATAGATTTAACGTAAGCCCGGAAAATGCTGTCGTCCGACAAGCAAATTGGAAGTAGTTCTATTTTCGTCGAGTCGTGAAGCAAGACACCATGCAAAACGAAGTTCCATGACAACATTTCCCTACGGTAGCGAACACGCAGTTTTAAGGAGAAAAATCTAAAACTTAATTGATTTACTTCGTTAACAATACTAATTTTTCCTATGCATACCTTATTGCTATTATATCTTTGCCACTATCATTTATTATACATTTCCTGAATGCCCATCACCTTTAAAACATGGTTCGTAGAATTTTTCATTAGTGTTAAGATCTCGCTTCAGAACAAAACTCTTTAAAATGTAATTTCTATGCACAGAAAAACATCCGCATAATAAATATAATTTATTTTTCAGATTAATTTTTACAAACAAGAAATACAAATAAATAATAAATTTAAGTAAAGGCTCCGTGTGGTCACGCCAAGCTCTTTGAAACTTGTGGTTATCCTACTCGCCTCCCACCTATGCGAACCAGGTTCGAATCATGGTGGGGTCACACCCGGATTATTGCACGTGGGAATCGTGACGGGCGACGCCGCTGGTTGGCTGGTTTCCTCGGGGATCTCTCGTTTCCCTGCCCTTGCATTCCAGCGCTGCTCCATGCTCACCTCACTTGAGATCACATCGGTTCTCAATATCTCGATGTTAAGATCCAACATAATCTTTCCACTCCTGTCTTTGAAACTTGTAAGTCCGTTATTGAAACGGACATGTTCGTAAATGTACGGAGATTTCTTGATAATTGTTACGGGTTCTTTACATCAAAAACGCTGATTTTTTTATTGTATTATGTATTCTGCAATTTTGGATTATATACCGACCTTATATTACATCATCGCTGACATATTGTATTATTACATCTCTATCTTGTTTGACCTTAACCTTTAATCGTCATATTGGATTATGTGACAATTTTGTATTACATCATTGCCGCCATATTGTTTCCACCACTATATTGTTTCCCGATTACTCAACTTTCTTTCATACTATGTCATTCCACCTCGATGTCTTCCATCTTGGATTTCATTTTATCGTGCGCTTTCATTTTATGCTATCACATTCCACTTTAGGCGCTATCAAGCTACTCATTCTGTTGCTTGTGCTCCACTCCCTTCAAATCTCCATCTTGGATCTAATTTTCTCGTGCTCTATTTTTCCACCCTTATGTCTACCATATTGGCATCTTGCTCTAGCATTCAATCCCTATCCTCTCGTACAATAGAATTCTACTTTAGTCGCCTTTGCTCCACCCCGTCATCTGTGGTGAACTTAGAAAAAAATTTCATGTTGTGTAGGACTAGTCAATTTTTTTCCATTGGAGTAGGGCTTAAAATATATTTCACCATGCTAAGGACTTAATCAATGCATATAAGTCTTAGAAAATTTCTCATCAGTATCAACCTAACTCAATCTGACCTAAATTCACCCAACTGAAACTAACATTACTTCAGTATCAAGTTTACCTTAATTGACCTTACATAACCTAACATCACATAACCAGACCTAAACTAACTTAACATAAGCTGAGTAGAAAAAACAATCCTGTATTCCATACTCTAACCACCCGAGTCTCTGCCCGCCCCATATTTTGAGAATATCGTGCCAACTCAAGTAAAAGGCTGAATATTTATACATTTAGTCACCTTCGTTCCACTTCATGTAGGACTTAGAAAGACATGTTAACCTAACATATCCCTGCTTATAACCTAACCATAATTTAAGAAAAGTTTTGGCACATAGGGTACGAATTAATCAATCAATCAAATGCTAGCCTGACCTAACTTAACCTAACATAACAAAGAAAAAATCAAACCTAACATCCCATAGTCCAGATGCAGCAAGCACACCTATTTCACAAAGGAATATCATTAATAACACTATTTTGAAAATAAGTCAAGTCCTTTGCTTATCACTGACCTCAGAAGTATAGACAAGCAGTATACTTTCAATCAGTACTCAGGTACCCCACTCCTCTCACACTTACAAAGGAAATGTCGATACCAGCAGAATTATAAGTTAAATACAATATAGTCCGAGAGTAACTCGGTCACCATAATATCTACCAAGCAACCATACGTTCCAAACCAGCCCATTTATAAAATATTTCTACCATCTGTCAAACTAACTTTACTGATACCAGACCTACCAACATAAACAGACACACCATCACCTATAAAACAAAAATTCACCCATACTAATCAAACAAACCACCCATAAATCCTACCATAAGATCTAACCACAACAAACTACACAAAAAAAGCATACTTCAACTATTTAGTTTTCACCGACCTTACCAGCAATTACATACGACCCATGCCATATGTTTTATCAACTGTCACCTGACAAAATATACTCACACCTCACACAACATCCGACATAATCCATGAATACCTCACCCATCCAGTACACACCTGCCTTACCAAAAATTATACATACCAACCATACAAATTACTTTACCAACTGATACCAGAAAAGTATACCAGTAACATTAACACCTACCATTCCATTCAAGTATCATCTACGTTGACGTAAAAAATATAACAGCTATCCACGCCTTCTCATCTAACTACCAACACCAGAACAAATATGCTCATCACCTTTACCGCCTCAACCAAAACTCGCCCATTCACTCCACACTGGTCTTAACAAAAACATGTATCTACTAGCCCAATATCATCTGCTCTACTGAATAACGCCAGAAAAAATAAACTTACCACCCACTATATCCCAAGCAAACGACAAATACCCTTTCCAAACAAACCTGTAATTCAATATATCATACCTTACCCATATCATCTGCCATGCGATACAACACTACAAAAATCATATAGTGGCCATACATTCAATACTACACATGCATACCAGAACCATATTACCTAACATACCAACCAGCTATATCATTCGTTTTAACCTAAGCATATCTCGAAAATACAGTCCACACCTAACTTAAAAATAAAAAAGTATAAACACTGCCCATACCTTCGGATCTACCAACATGTATCAGAAATGTTTACTCATCATCAAAATCACCTCAAGCATACCTCGGCAATTCAGTCCACACACTAGTATTTAAAAAATATATATATACCTACAACCCTTTACCACCTGCCCTGTCTGAAACAGCCAGAACAATATACTCAACACCCATACTAACTGCTATAACTCAGACATACCTCGGCCATTCTGTACACACCAAACATTCAAAAAAAAAAAAAACATACCTACTACCCCTACCATCTACTCTGCCAACCAACACAAGAAGAATATTCTAGACACATACCACCCAACACTACTCAGGAATACAAATATATCATCTACTCTACCAACTGATGGGACATATACAGACCAGCCTACCATTCAACATAACACATTGATACCTTAGCGATGCAGGCCATGTCAGCCCTACTGAAATAATTCCTACAGGCCATATAATTTCCTCTACCAGAAAATATTCTATACAATATACCAAACAGGACAACTAAACAGTACCCAAAATATACATGCGTCCTTATAATTTGTCACACCTTCATTACTAAGAAAGAAAACACTGTAAACTATACCACATAACATACCAACCATCCCTACAGTCTACTAAAACTCATGTATACCAAAATCAGTGACTGACACCAGAAACATGTATTGAAAACCGTACCACATAAACACTTATTTCTCTACAAGACAACCATAACTCGCCCATACCGTCTGCCACCCTGCCGACCGACACACCAACATTAAATGACTTGTTACACCGACTGATTTAAGTCAATCATATCTTGGTAGTATACAACACAATTACACACACGTACCGCCCATATAATTTTACATACCTTGTTGACAAACACCAGACAAAATATACTGGAAAACATACCACCTAACCTACTAGTCATGAAGGCCCCTCTATTTAAAATATACAGAATTAACGACTAGGAAAGAAAAATAATATAGGCATAACCATCATTCATGCCAACATATCGGCAATCATAAAATCCACCAAGCAACTATAAAGTCCAGTTCGCAATACTTAATATTACAGCCGCCATACCATACCACTACTCAGGAATACAATAACCATTTCATCTGCTCTAACAATTGAGAGAAAATATACCGACCAGCATACCATCTACTGATAACACATAAATATCTCAACCATACAACCCATGCCAATTAAAATATACTAAAACGAATATAACTATAAAATGTCTACAATATCATCATACAGACAGCAGACACTGTCCAGAACATTCTAGGCAAAATACCAACCAAACATAACCAACAAACCAGCTGATTAGGAAAACCATCCTACCATTAGCTTTGCAGACAATCATAAATCCTGCAAACCAAAACAATAATTATCAAAAATACACCAGCCATATGTACTGAGTCTTATACCAACCATAACCCAGCATACTTCAGTCACCACATGGTCCATATTGAAAGTCATACAATGCTATACACAGACATACCACACAAATAACTGCACCAAAAAACCTGACCGTTGCCATAAACGACTATAGCAATCAACAAAACAGTTCATCTATATTTATAACCACACCAAAAACCTGCCAGATACCGTACCTCTGGCATACCAATTATCCATAACAATTCCCCAGCAGTATTGAGTACCATACATATCACACCTAACGCCATAACACTAGCTTATGTGAGTCTAACCCACACAGACCAAATCGAAAATCATACAACCTACAGTATACAACATACAGTTGGAATATATCGGCAAGCCGTATATAGTGAAATGTTAGATATCCATACCAACCATGTCAACATAAGGCCAACCACATATACACCATTTGAAAAAGAGAATAGCATCCAAACCAAATACATTTTCTGCTCTTACCCAAGCATACCTCAAATCTGTTATTAACGCTACAGACCATATAAAATACCGACCTTAGTCATACTGATACGTCATAACAGTAAAATATTTTGACTCCCATATTGAATTTGATTTAATCTAACTTCACCAGTTAAACATATATCCACCTAACCAACCAACCAAATATTCCGATGATAAATACCAGCCAAGCTGTCATAACATCCATACCATCTAATTAACCATCTATATCACCCATACAGATTTAGTTCTCTGATACCATGCCAACTTATAATGCCATTGAATCATCATAACCAACCATAACAACCAAGCACTCTAACACTTTCGCACTAACTAAACATTCCATCAAACCATTCCACTAACACAAACTACTCATGTCATTAAACCATTCTGACCACACTGTCGAATTAAAACTTTTCATACCTCCAAACCAACCGAGCATGTGGTTAGGTTATGTAATATCAACATAACAGGTATGCCTTATATAAAATCAAACTAACTCTATTTAATACATCCTGACGGAGTGGGATAATATCATAAATAACCCTATCATCTAAACCTCATTTAATTCTGATAAAACATCGCGACATCTACCCACGCAATCAATATTATTGTACGGTTTTATGCTTCTCACACGGAGCATCATCATAAAATAAACACGGAATTCGACAAGGCTTCACCTGATGGTACAGGTGTGTCAATATCGCTGCAGTAGATTTGGGCGGCTCTTAAGAGCGAAGTCATGAAGGCCGATGCGTGTGATGTGAAGAGAGTATGGAGCAGCGCCGGAATGAAATGGCGGGTGAATCGGGATATCCCTGAGAAAACCTGCTAACCTGAAAGCATCGCCTGGCACGATTCCAACTTGCGATAATCTGAAGTCAACCGGTCAGGAATTGAACCTTGTTTGCCTTAGCGGAAGGCGAGCAGTCTAACTGCTCAGCAACCATGGCTCTTTGTGTTGTAGCGAATTAAGTGTTTCGGTGGTATGGTTTCCAGTACAAGTGTCAGGATTTGGTTACTAATTTTACTATAAATGAGTTTTAGTTGATTGCATAGCTGGTTGGTATGTTAAGTGGCATCGTTTCCAGAGGTATCCAGAGTGTTTTTCTCGGTAATGAAGGTGTGACAAATGATATGGACAGTATGTATGTATATTTTGGGTAGTGTTTTTTTGTGCTGTTTGATATGTCGTATAGAATATTTTTCTGGTAGACCAAAATATATGGTCTGTACGAATTATTTCAGTAGAGCTGGCGTGGCCCGCATTGTTAAGGTATACATGTGCTATGTCGGATTGTCTGTATATGTCGCATCTGTTGGTAGAGTAGATTATGTACTTGTATTCTTGAGTAGTGTTCGGCAGTATGTGGCAAGAATATTCTTTGTGTGTTGGTTGGTAGAGCAAATGGTATGGGTAGTAGGTATGTTTTTTTTTGGAATGGTCGGTGTGTACAGAATGGCTGAGTTATGCATGAGTTATAGCAGTTAGTATGGGTGCCGACAACATTTTTCTTGTTTCAGACAGTAGGGCAGATGGTATTGGGTTGTACGTATTTTTTTTTAAACTAGTGGGTGGACAGAATAGGTGAGGAATGCTTGAAGTGGTAAAAATTATAATTTATTTTTGTTATCGGTACGTAAATCACAATGTATGGACAGTAGGTAAATATGAAACGATTACTGCATTCATTAACAATGAGATTATTAAATTCAATTCGAGTTCACTTGCGTTGACAACTGTAATGTCACGTTGATGTAAATATGAAACGCGACCAGTGATGTTTCAAGCACAACCTCGGCCATCACGAATAATTCATGAGCGCCTTTTCGATTTTCTTAGTTGTTTGGATCTCACTATGATCGGGAACTACAATTTTTTTCGTGTTTATCTGCGCGTTGGAACTCTACGTGAAATCCGTAAAAAAAACCTATATTATGTTTAGTTCAAGGTTACTTTTTCCTATTCTCTCATTTGTGTAAGCTTTCCTTTCATGTTTTACTTTAAATATTTGATATTCTGCTCTTGCTCGATGATAAAGCTTGACAAAATAACACCATTTTTTTGTCCAGTTATTTTATAATTCCTCTGTCGATATTCTTTATCGTACAAATACCCGTATTAATCATCCGATGTTCTACAAAAGTTAGCACATTCTATTATTTTGTGCATTAGGTCATATATATGTTATCGTATCACTACAAAACAACTATGTATTTTATGTGTATGAAACTCACGTCACGTTTTCATGCATCTACCAATATAAACAGAAATAATTTATAAATTATTTTCTTGTAAAAAACTTAAACATTATTGATTTTTATTTATTGTACTAATTAATAGTGTTTCAAACGAAAGCGTACACTACTTCTCCAGTAATAAAAAAACTTTTTTCAATAAAACTGAAACTAGCTAAAATACGGGGGGCAGTTGCAGGCATAAAAATTGGAATATAAATCGTGTGCACATCTTACTAATATTATAAATACGAATGTGTGTGTGTAGCTTTGTTACCACTCAGCTCCATAACGGCTGAACGGATTTTGACTAAATTTGGTATGTAGGTACTTTATGTCCTGGAATAGGACATAGGATACTTTATATTCCGGAAAATTGTACGGTTACTGTTGAATGAACAAAAGTTTATCCTGCAACGGCTTGAAACGTGACTGAAATATTAGTTTATCAGGCCACCCAAGGACCTCTGAAATGGTTTAACGACTGCTGTCAATCGATAACAACCGGGACCGAATATTTAACGTGCTCTCCGGAGCCCGGAAGCGCTCAGCCAAGCGCAAAAAACAGTACCTAGGTACGCTTATTTCTAAAGCTACAATTTGATGAAACTCACGTTTTGATTTTCATACGTAAACGCTGGAAAGCGGAAATGAGGTAACTACGTAATAGTTGTGCAGATACACTCCAAAAACATTACCCAACTTCTTGGCTATCGGGTAAAAAATATTTCCTTCCTTTTGGGTTGCCGTAATCAGTTAAAAACCTAAGCCAACATAGCATAGTTTTATAATTCTGTTGTCACATAAATTAATTGTCTTTTCCCAATTGTACCAGGGTGAAGTCGGGCCAGTTCGCTAGTATTTTATAATCCATTCCTGGTTACCTCACACTTTTCTGAAGCACTGCTTAAGTTATACTTCCAGGATATTCCTCCGCCTCGTACAAACTCAGCTTAAAGTCTAGGAAATTACACCAAAGGACAACGCATTGAATTCGTGCGCACTCAGCTTTAATGATATTTTGCTTGAGAACTATTTCGTACTAGGCGCTACCAACACACATGTTTTCACATAACATTTTTATAGTTATTATAAATGAAATATTATAATCTTTAAATAAAATACGGGTGAAACTCCCCTAGAATAAGATGCTTTCATGGTAGCAGAGGTATAAAACGCTTGTGATACACGCCATACTTAGGAAATAACGAAACACGTCATGCATGGAGTGATTTTTCAAAAATTTTATTAAAAAAGTGTGAAGGAACCGCGAATATGCTATATCCGCTTTTACTGTATTTACGTTTCAACTAAACAGCCAATGGCATAAACGTAACAATGTTAAGATCACCAGTAACCGTGTTTCTGTGTTCAAAGCCTCCGGTGAATAAAATTATTATGTATTTATTACAACTAATAAAAATTATCTTACAATAAATCTGCGATATGACTAAGTCTTTAAGTGTAAAATTTAAATGAGTGGCTTCATTCAACTTTAAGTTTAACAGCAACGATACAAAATAATTATTGTGAAAAATTTAAAGGACACTGTTTTGTTAATGATAACTCATTTATGGTTGTCGTCGTGATACAATTTTTGGTTACGAACGCCATGGGTTTAAGGTATGTTAAGGCTTTTTAGTTGAGAAATGTTATATTTCCTAAATTGGCATATTGCGTTTATGTGATTGATTTTCATCCTCATTGTTATTTGTTATGATTGTCCTTATCTTCTAAGTTTTTATGATTGTGAATACCGTAATCCACGTTTGAATGAATGTTAAGATTCCCCTTTGAATTATACGCTTGTGGTCTTACCATTTACATTTTTTATGTATGGCTGAGAATAAACAAAACAAGACTGCACATGCACTATAAGTACAAGGGTTATTCGGAAAGTAAGGTCTGATCTTATAAAACATAAACCATCACAGTGTTTTTCAAATAACGTTTTCTATTTAATTCCTTACATGTTTTTTTCTATTTTTCTACATAGTTTCCATATTTGTTTAAACATTTGTCATAACGTTCTACAAGCTTTTGTATGCCTAAGTCATAGACGTCTGCCGCCTGTGAGAATAACCAGTCTGTAACTGCTTCTTTCACCTAGTCATCAAGCTCTTGCCTACCTAAAGGCGTTTGACTTTAGGTAGTGGAACAATTGAAAATCACTCGGCGCCAAGTCTGGACTGTACGGTGGGTGGTCAATATGTTCCCATCCAAAAGATCTGATCAGATTTTGGGTGTGAATGGCAGGATGGGGTCTGGCATTGTCATGCAGCAACAAAACTCCAGACGTCAGAAGGCTACGTCGCTTATTGCGTATTGCATGTCGAAGTTTAGTCAGTGTAGCACAGTAAGCGGCTGCATTGATTGTTGTCCCTTGCTGCATAAACTCGACTAACAAGACTCCATGTCTATCCCAAAACACGGTTGCCATAACCTTGCGTGTTGAGATTGTCCACTTGGCTTTGACTTTGACTGGTGATGTCGGGTGACGCCATTCCATTGACTGAAGTTTAGACTCTGGGTTCATGTGAGAAACCCACGTCTCGTCCCCTGTGACAATCTTC
Organism: Clitarchus hookeri; assembly: GCA_002778355.1. NCBI lineage: Eukaryota > Metazoa > Arthropoda > Insecta > Phasmatodea > Phasmatidae > Clitarchus > Clitarchus hookeri. Next base: position 765,499 of record NQII01000462.1, on the reverse strand, counting down.
TCTAGAAATTGATCACCTTCCTTATGATATCGTTCCAAAAAATCAAGAGCACAAGCCATTCTTTTCATTTGGTGTTCCTCAGTAAGCAGCCTGGGAACCCAACGTGCGCACAATTTGTGAAATTGCAAATTTTCAGAGACAATTTTGTGCAAAGTTTGATCAACCGACATTCGGAAATTCCAATGCTAAAGTTGCAATTTTTAATCGCCGGTCTTCACGAATCTTTTCGTCCACGGCTTTGACCAAATCTTCTGTGATTACTGATGGTCGACCTGATCGCGGTTCGTCATGGACATTTTCCCGTCCGTCCTTGAAAGTTCTCATCCACTTACGCACTTTGCTGTCACTCATCGCATTGGGGTCATACACTTGACTTATCTGTCGATGAACTTCCGCTGCTGTAACGTTCCTTGCTGTCAAAAACCGAATCACTGACCGTATTTCACAGTCGGCGGGCTGATCAATTGTTTCAAACATTTTGAACTGACACTGTAAACAGCACACTGCAACAATACCAATGCAAAAGGCGTCGTTTGACGAGCAAGGCATGCCGGCAGTCGGTGCGCATGCGCGTTACAATGTTCGCGTGACATTCGATTAGCTACGGCGATTCGGACCCTACTTTCCAAATAACCCACGTACAAGTACCTCAATTTCTAGCGACCGTGTAACAAAAAATAAATTTTTAGCATCAAGTAACGATTTCAAAACGGGCTTTATTTGAACACGACTCGTATCTTACCTTAACGATCAGCAATTTATACAGATTATTAAAATTTGTTTGAAGAAATCGGTTACACGTGAATTGAAAGCATAGGCGCAGAATACTGGATCTAAGTTTTCTGAGACAATTTCCCTTCAACTGATACGTCAAGATGCAACTCTTAATAAGTTTAATATTATAGCTCGCATTTTCCTATATGCAGCATTCCGATAGGAGCAATATCTCTTTTGGATGTTTTTTGCCTTACACATTTTATACAATTTAAAGCTTAAATGACGTTTGGAAAATTAAATAAAAAATATTTTTAACATATTACATATTTCAACAAATAAGCAGACATTGCACGTAAAATAGTACAAGAAAATTAGTAAAACGAATATTTTTTCACTTGTAAGAATTGCAGTTTAAATTTTTGTCCCAAAAAGACAATAAAAATCATACAAAATATTCAAAATAGACTTTTGAGACATAGGCCTAAATCACATGGAGTCAAACTTACTGAAAATTACTTAAAAAATATTAGAAAACAAATTAAAAATATTTTCTTACATGCAGTTTAATAAAACGCAATTTCTTTTGTCTGTGTTTTGCACGTGTGTCAGTTTTTTCAGTAAAATTATCCTATTTTTGTGAGTAATATATTTCAGTAAAGTAAAAAAAGTAAAATTAGGAATATTTAGCTGTGTTTATAAAAAAAATTGAGATAAAAATTTTAAATTATATTTTATAAATAGCTCAATCGTATTTGTTACAAATATCAATTTATGTATTATTTTATATCGCCAGGGGGCAGTATTTCGTGAATGATGGAAGTATTACTAAAAAAAAAACAGAATTAAATACTATTTTTTTAATGTTTTATAATGCTATACAAACACACCCAGTTATTATATTCAACGTTAAACTATCCATCTCTACTTATTAACACATGTTATTCTCAGTGAGATCAATATTTAATGTCAATCTCAATTCTTATTATTAAAGACTTTTTTGCAGTTTAATAGTGGTTACAGTCACTTAATTCAAACTCATTATTTACACATATCCAATCCCAAAATCAGCTGCCATCATTCCGAATGTCTGCTACTCACGCATCCAGTTCAATAGTCTCGCCCGTCAGTCTCCACTCAACCGACACTCCGCAGACTTCACTCTCGCTTGCAGCTGCCACTCGTCACTTCGCACATCTAGCGCTTGAGGCCGTACAAGTTTCCAGAGTCCAGACTGTCGACTCACAAGCCCGCGACAGGATGTCCCGATCCAGAATGTCCCTGCACCCCGAGTTACGCCAATGCAGGTGAGGGCGAAGAGCAGAAAATTATTGTAACGATAACACCAGACATTCAAACCCCTTAATGAGAGAAGTGGCACGATTCCCGATAGGTTTATCGTGGCAGGCGTGGCGGCACCCCTTTTAAAGCCTCCGCATACTTATCGGGTTACCAGTGATGGCCTTGATGTACTGTTTCGCAAGCTCCAGCGGGACGGGGCATGGGAAGCAACACAGAGCGGCAACATGTAACATTTACTTTACACCATTCGTACCTTATTTATTGATACGTAGAGTTTGATATTTGACTTTGTTTACCCCAGATGACTGTCACAATAACCCCTGCATGTAAAACAGTCAGATAAAAATCCTTTTCGTTAAGCGAGAGTCGAACCCAGTACCACTACACCATCCACCATGATATAACTTCGCTCAAAAGGGAAAACTCCATACTCAGCCAGTGTTTTAAAAATATGCTTACGAAACAAAAATGCCACCATAACACTATGTTTTCTAACGCGCCATGCCTTTGTTACAAAGTACTTCAAGCTACGTGCCGTACACCTAGTAATTAATTTAACATAATATTTACTGCCTACTACTTGCTGTGAACTGCCATAGTATATTTTATTTAGCACGAGTGGTTTAGGTTCCCTATTTGATTAGATGCTTTCTTATTCTGGAAAGCGGAGAGCATCTTGGATGGTTTCAGGGTTTCAGAAGCCCTCATTTAATTATAATTATTTGCATCCTACGCGTTGGTAATTAATTAGTTTTCTCGTGTTTGTTAACAGAAAGGAATGTAATTAATTGTACCGCAGGTATTTGGGAAACTCGAATGAGGTAGAGAGAGTTTGTGGAAAACCTGCCCGTATCTCGCAATGGCTGCACCGTTAGCGTGTTATTAGCGTAAATCCTATTTATATTCAAAATTATTACCATTGACACAAATATTTCCAAACACATTATTTGTTATTAATTTTTGTGGTTTGTTTTAAATTTAAAAGTTAAATAACTTAATATATATTAGATGTTGGTTGAAGTAGTTTCTTATAAATAAAATTTCTATTCTCCTTTTCTCCATATTAACCCGTTCAGTCCCCGAGACCATGAACGAGGACATGTTGCACAAGAAGGATATTTATGGTAGCAACTTTACTCATGAAGAAATCAGCGGCCGGTGTCTTGAGCGTCTTCCTTCCTAGGGAACTAATTGATTGAAGTTTCAGCACCTCTCGTTTGTGAATGGCTACTGCTGACGTCAACGCACACGCAGCACTTCGTTCGTTGGTTACAGGAAGCACGCCCTTCAGATGTACAGCGCACACTATAAAATTTAAAGATTGCAATGCGAGCGTTCGGAAATGAATTCGGAACTGAAAGGTCTAAGTAGTTTTTTGATACTGAAAGTACAATCATTTTGGATAAACTGAGTTACATGTTGAAACGTGTATGAACACGCAAATTAATCCATTAAACGTCTACCAGAACAGTAGTTTTAATGGAACTACTCTCTGAAATGCTTGCCACTAATTTGTTAAGAAACTGTTCAGAGAACGAAATAGTTGATTAATTCATTACTCTCTAATGCCTGTGTTAAAGTTTGGAATTTTCATTTTAACTACATAAAAATATGAATATCAATAAATGTTAAACTTTAATACAATTTGTTTAATTGTTCAGAGTGACTTAGGAAAAATAATGCTGTATGTTGTAGGCTATAAATATAAATTATTACTTAAAATAAATATGCTTAAGAATTTATAGCTACTACGTATATTATAATAATAAATCCCTTGTTCTTTTACGTAAATCACAAAACTCTGCAATACTATTTCCTTTTATATTTTTTGGTCATGCAGGAAAGAAAGTATCATTGTATCACTGAAACGAAGTTTATGAAACTACACTTTAGTTCCTGAAAAGAAAATTTATGGTTTTGTTCCGGTACTATCCACACAGAACATGCCAATTATTTTCCTTATGCATATCTGCAGAATATAGCTTCACTTAATATTCCTACAAGCCAAAATAAGTAATATTATTTAACTTAAAACAGAAATTTAAATTTAAAAGAAAGGAATACGTTTTACTAATTCAAACATGCAAGGTACGTGTTGTAATTTAAACCACCGCAGAAGTTTATCGTAGTTAATTAATTTTGTTGTTTTTTCTCAGCGGGAACTAGATCATGTCTTCCAGTTTATCATATGTTATGAATCACACAAAAATAATTAAATTATTTCAGCTATATCCAATTAGTAGTCACACACGTACCTCAGAGGAAACGGTCACCTGCATTAACTCAGACATTTATTCGAACGCTACAAGGAGAAAATACGGTACCCCAGTCACGTGCTCTGTTACGGGAAGCAATATCTGCAGTTTCCGTGCTTGGGGATTCCAGCTTTATTGCTTCGCACAAATTACTTCAAACATTACGGTCTGTAGCTAGTTTAATAAGCGTAACAGGCCGATAAAGTAGATTTTTGTGAACACACTAATTTTCCCCTCCACCATAAACTTTTAATTTTCTGTTTATGGTGATAGAAAACCACCTACCCTTACAAGATTCTGAAATTACAATTAAGTTTAATAGATTTCATATATTTATTAAATAATTTTAATTTATTTTATGTTTAAACAAAACAACAATACATACTAAAATTTATTGGTTTCATTTTAATGTGAAACATATTTTTTGTCTTTAAGTTTCAATAAATACCAATACAATAGACACTTGTCCAAGAACTTAAAAACATTATTTTGTGACAATTATTTACTTTACTTGTAAATAATAGTGAGCTCTGTTTTAAGAATAAAATATATTACGTATTTATGAAATAAAACTCCACTAAAATTTATTGTTCAGCAATTTAAATTTTGTTTTTTATCCAAATTCTCATACATATGAAATATTTTATTTTTAATGAGCAATAAATAAACTGATGTGTTAAAGTGTTCAAAACATTACAGAGGAAGGTATTGTGATCCAATTTAAATGTACGTTAACAAATATTCGCTTAAAAACCACACGGTTATAAAAACGTACTTCGTGGTAGGCATGAAACGATAGTAAAATTGCGTCATGTGCAAGAAAACACAATAATTTCAGGGCAGTTTTCGAACTTTGGTATATACTGCGATACATTGCACAATTTTTTATGACAGATTCAAAAGGCGGAAGGGGTGACATAAAACGGGCCCATTTCGCCACTTACAACTTCTTAACTCTGCAAAAGCCGTGCGGAATATTTATTGTACAGCCTGTCCCAATGCTGAGCCCAGGTATTCGACAGTAACTTTAACAACCAAGATTATGTTTCAAAGAAATTTTCAACACACCTACTTTATTTTGTGTGACGTATCAAGCCATCCGCGTTTACACAACACTGAACTCGACGCTCCATACTGAAGATGTTACAACTGAGTAGGATTGTGAAATGCGCGCGGCACTGTGTCATTCCGTTTTAGACTGTGGCGTGATGTGTCTGCCAACGGTTATTTTGCCTCGTGGCTGACAGAGTGTCGTTGAGAGAGAGTTAAGAGATTTGGGCGGCTCTTAACAACGACATCTTGAGAGCCGATGAGGTGAAAATGAAGTGATAATGGAGCACAGAAGGAAGGAAAAGGCGTGGGAAACGAGATATCTCCTATCCTAGAAAATTAGCCGATTCCATCTTTAAAACAATGAGGGCGTGACCCGGCAGGGAATCGAACCCGGTTTACCTTAGTGGGAGGCGAGCAGTCTACCCTCTCAGCCACCGCGTCCCCTGCCGGGGGTTGCCAGTCAGTTCGCTGTGGTGCGGATGTCGGCAGGCAGCTGTTGTGTTTCGTGGCCGGAAATGGGTTTTAATTGCCCGTGGTGACAGTGTATATGTAATTGAAAAGCAAACAGCGAGAAAATGTTTCCGTATACTGCTGAGCAGCGTGTATTCGTTGTTCGGGCATACTGGAAACCGACTCGATTAAGGTATGTCAACAGATATTCCGGTTGGTGGTATGCATGCACCGAAGTTAAGTTCACCATTTGGGCCCTGGTGAACACACATAAACCAGGGGGACTTTATTGGACAGGAATGAAGATGGTTGTCGAAAGATGTCACAGGAAACTGTCAACGATGCAAGACTCCGACTACTGGCATCTCTAAAAAAGTCACTGCGTTGACATTCTCAGGAAAACGTATTGTCAAAAAGCACTTGTCAACCTGCAGCAAAAAAGTTTCAAGCTGAATGCCATGCGTAGCGTATTTTCGTCATCCACGAACTCATAGAACCTGACAGACTGAAACATGTGACATACTGTCGCTGGTTGTATTCACGTAAATCCAAGTATTCCGGTCTGTTCTTTATTAGCTTCCAACGAAATTGGTTTTAACTTTCAGGTTACGTAAATTCTTAAATACCCTTTCTTTAAGCCAGCGAAAATCCCCTAAACAATTCACCAAGAACTTCCCTATTCAGAAAAGTGCCGTGTTTGGTGTAAAATTTCTCGCTGGCGAGTATATGGTCCGCAATTTTCTTCGAAACAATCATCCTTCATTTTATATACATAGATATATTGAATGTATTTGTTTGCCTAGAGACGACTAGGAACTAACCAGTGTCTTTTTCCTAAAATATTGTGCGACAGCCCATGCATCCACTCTTATGGCTAAAATACAACGGAGAGCCAAAAGAACAGGTATAGGCATGCGTATGCAAATAACAGAGGTATGGAACCAATCAGGGTAACTCGAAACGGTCGGCAGCGCATATATAAGACAACAAGCGTCTGACAAAGTTGCTAGATCGGTTACTGCTGCTACGATGGCAGGTTATGAAGATTTAAGTGAATTTTAACGTTGTGTTATAGTTATAGCACGAGAGATGGGACATAGCATTTCCGAGATAACGACAAAATTTGGATTTTCACGTACGACCATTTCACGAGTGTACCGTGAATATCGGGAATCCGGTAAAACATCAAATATTCCACATAGCTACGCCCGGAAAAAGATCGTGAACAAACGGGACAAACGACGACTGACGAGAATCATTTAACGTGACAAACGTGCAACCCATTCTCAAATTGGCGCAGATTTTTACTGGGGCATCAACAGATGCCAGCATGGGAACTATTCAACGGACCATAATTGATATGGGCTTTCAGAGCCGAAAGCCTACTCGTGTACCGTTGTTGACTGCAAGACACAAAGCCTTATGACTCGCCTGGGCCCGCCAACACCGCCATTGCACTTTTGATGACTGGAAACGCGTTGCCTTGTCTGACGCGTTTCGTTTTCAATTGTATAGGGCGGAAGGACGTGTACGGGTATGGAGATGTCCTCATGAATCCATGGACCTTACATGTCAACAGGGGACTGTTCAAGCTGGTGGAGGCTCTGTAATGGTATGGGACGTGTGCAGTTGGCGTGACAGGTGGCGTGACACTCTGACAGGTGACAAATACGTAAGCATCCTGTCCGATCACCTGCACCCATTCATGTCCATTGTGCATTCCGACGGACGTGTACAATTCAAGCAGGACAATGCGACACCCCACACGTCGAGAGTTGCTACCGAGTGGCTCCAGAAACACTCTTCTGACTTTAGACACTTACATTGGCCACCTAAATCACCAGACATGGACATTATTGAGTATATCAGGGATGCCTAGCAATGTGCTGTTCAGAAGAGATCTCCATCACCTCGCACTCCTACGAATTTGTGGACTGCCCTGCATGATTCATTGTGTGAATTACCTCCTGCATACCTTTAGACATTAGTTGAGTCCATGCCACGTCGTCTTGCGGCACTTCTGCGTACTCGCGGGGGCCCTACACGATATTAGGCAGGTGTACTAGTTTTTTGGCTCTTCAGTGTAGTTCAGTCTTCTTGCGAAGACAGTTTCAATTTCAAGGGACGATGTCCTCTTGCAGTTGCCAGATCTGACACCGCCTGATTACTACCTATAGGAATGTCCAAGGGACAGGGTATAGCCAAATAGGCTCCATTAACTTCTTCCCCTGATAACAGATAGCACATAATAAAACATGTCATCGAATTGTGTTTGCATTTTCCGGAATCGTGCAGTGCACCCAACCTCACGTTCTGTACGCAAGTAATGGCGTAGTTATAAACTTTGAAAAAGAAGGGGAACAATTTAATGCCTCTCCCGGCATAAAATATTTTTCCTTAAAAATTTACCAAATACGTTGTCATTCTTTTGTACCGTTTAGTGCAACGCATATTGCGTTTTTTGCGCTATCTATTTCGAGTATAAAGTGTTCCAAAAGTAAAGGTATGCTGTGAATTAACACCATGGTAGTGAAAGTCGATTTTGGCGTCTCCGTGGATGAGTCTTTTCGTGCGAGAAGGGTCAACTACAAGCTAGGCGAGCGTAGGTATAAATCAGATCTGTTCGTTCGCAGGAAAAAAAAGATAATTCCAGTAAGTTATCACCCAATATTGGAAGGAAATGCAATATGTACCATAATCATTAATGTACAAAAAAAAACAATATGATATGACGGTAGTATTTTACAAAAATATTAGTCGGCATGTATGCTGCGCGAATCGAACATTTCAACGAGACAGGATGATCTAAACCTACGCGGAGGAGCAGAATGCCGCGACCGTCATCTATAAGTACGTGAATGCAGTATAAAGTTACTTTTGATAAAAATTTTCTATTAAACCAATGTGAATCGCTGAAAAGAAGGTTAAAAAATATGGAATTAATATGAATATAATTATTTCCATATACGTATTAGACTTACATTCGTAGAATGGATTTTTTTACCATATTATTAAAAGTATGTATTTGAATATATGTCTTATTTCTTATTTTCGCAGTAAAAGGATGTTTTATATAAACGTCAATTTGGTTATGGGTTGTGTCTCCTGAAATTCATTACAGTTTAGAGTAGAGGGATTATCGTGACTTTGGCACTTCGAGACCTGGGACGGGAGCGTCGGAACGGTTCATGCTCTGTCATTCCAGTCAGCCAGCGGCCATCTTGGATCCAGGTGACCTTGGCCCGGTGTCATTTGACTTTTAAAACCCAGAAATTAGAAAGATAAAAAAAAATTCCAAAAAGTAAAAAAAATTTAATAAATTATAATAGAAACAATTTAAAAAAATCTAAAAAATATTTAAAAATAACAAAAAAAATTATTTAAAACATTTAATTACAAAAACTTAGATTTCCGGAAGTCCTACACCCCTCCTTTTATACTCATTCCACCATCTTGGTAGGTGCAGTCCACCATCTTGATTGTCTCAGCCACCATCTTAATAGACGTAACAGCCACCGTACACCATCTTGGTAGGTGCAGTCCGCAATCTTTATAGGTGCAGACGCCCGTCAACTTGGTCGGTGGAGTCCGCTATTTTGGTAAATGCAGTCTGCTATCTAGGCCGGTGCAGTCCGCCTTCTTGGTAAGCGTCACAGCCACCGTACGCCATCTTGGTTTTTCGTTTGTAATATGTTTATACATTACTGGAGTTTGTCTCTCACATCCGTTCTACCGCCATACTGGATTTAATATGTTTTCATCACCTAGGTGGTGGTAGTGTATTAATTTACACACCAGGCGAGCTGCTGATTTAGCCACCAGGCAGCAGATAAATAAGATTATTTTTTTTTAAGTATAGGTGGTGCTGACGGCACCCTCCATGATAGATTCTATTTTGAACAAAAAGGTGGCGTTAATTTCTTGATTTCACTGCCAGGCCAGCAGCCAGTACCCGCTAATTCTTACGATATAGCTGCAAAGTGAGCTGTCAGCACTCATATTTATAGTCATAGGAATGTCTGTAATTTTTCATTAAAATGTTAAAAAAAATATTTTTTTCAATCACTAGTATACCTACAAGCATAAATTATTAATCAATATTTTTTTTGTATAAAGGTCTTTAATTAAGACCTACCAAAAAAATTAAGTTTTAATGCTAATTAAATTTCCAATGAAATTAAGTATTTATTCTAATAACACTCACCCCACCACTTCAGTCCGGCCAATTATTCACCATCGCTTAACCCCTTATGCCTACCGCTCTTGTTTTCAGCATTTTCCGCCAGAGCGTGCTAGTGTGGGGGAAGTATTTCATGGTAATAATGTCGACCCTCGGCACAGTTTCTCGTTAGATGCCAGAGGTGACAGATAGATCTCTAACCCCTCGTGTTTTAGCTTTCTATCTGGTAAGTTCAGATATTTAATTGCATCAGGTTGCAGCCTTGCAGGATATTATCAAGCGTGCACGTAAAACGCATATATATACCCGCAAAATTAAAAATCTGCTCAAATTTGGAGTATCGGTTCGGGCCAGCTAGTCTCTGAATAAATATGTACCGTCACAAATAATGGTAATATAACAAAGTTTTCTTAAATTTTCATATTTAACATCGATCTAATTTACAATGACTTTACATCAGTACACGTGAAGCTACTGTAACACTTCGTTTGCATTCACCAAATGTGCTCTAAGACACGAAAAGTACGCATGTTCGAGTAATGAAGATAGAGTGGTATTTAAGTATGGAAACTGTGGCACAGGTTTTCCTAGGCGCGATAACTTGCAGAGGCATGCAAAAAACCTGCGTAGTTGAAGGACCTTCACCTGCCGACATCTGTCGTGTACAGTCTCCTTCACCACTGCGTACGCGTGTAATTCTCACAAATCCAAGAGATCGGGATGCGTATCCACCATCGTGCCAGCGACCATCATCTCCAAGAATCGTGGCAAGCTCTGGGTTGGTTAGCGGGAATAGTTTCGTGGAGGTCCCAACTACATTCCAACACAGTATACATACCTATCCCTCCCCAACGAGAGAGGGTATTTAGAGGATGTTTGCACATTTTTAGCTCGGGTGGGGTCAAAACATCGCTATTGGCTCTCCACATAAACACGCCACCAATAAATTTTAATGTACGGCTCGAACGCAACTTTGCGAAAACGACCCCATTCAGCGAAATGATGGTATTCGAATCGAAAGGCAATATAACAAAACTAATGTAAAACGTCATACTGGATATATACTTTTATAGAAAGAAGCATAAACAATCGTGTTTCGGAGTAAATATTAACGAAAAATCAATCACCTAGTGACATTTGCCTTCGAAACAACATGCATGCACCCCACAGCAAAACGTTTGTTTAAAATTCATGTTGGAAAAAGTCATGGGCGGTGTATGGATGCGTTATGCAGCTTTATATGAAGTAATCATTAATCGAAAAATCCCATAAACAGAGTTAAAACCACTTCGCTACACCCGCGGTATGCGATATGCACAGGGAAGTAGCCCGTGCATTCCCCCTCACCAAGGCATTGAAGCCCACAGTAGTTTTGATATATTACCTTTTGATTCGAATACCTTTCTTTCGCTGAATGGGATTGGTTTTGCACAGCTACGTTCGAGCCATATATTACAATTTATTGGTGTCGTGTTTATGTGGAGAGCCAACAGCGGTGTTTTGCCCCATTCAAGCTAAAAATGTGCTAAGATCCTCCGAATACCCGCTCTCGTTGTGGAGGCATAGGTATTTATACTTTATTGGAATGTAGTTTGAACCTCCACGAAACCATTGTCATTAACCAAACAAAAGCTTGCCACGTTTCTTGGACGTGATGGTAGCTGGCATGATGCTGGATACTCATTCTGAACCCTTGGTTTTGTGGGAATTACACTCGTACGCTGCGATGAAGGAGACTGTGCACGACGAATTTTGCAAGAGATGGTCCTACAGCTTTGCAGGTTTTTTGCATGCCTCTGCAAGATTTCGCGCCTAGCTAATGCCATGTTACAGTTTCCTTACTTATATGCAACCCTATCTGCATTATTCGAACACCCATACTTTTCGTATCTTCGAGTACATTTGGTGAATGCAAACGATGTGTTACAATAGCGGCACGGATACTAATGTAACTTTATTGCAAATTTGATCGTTGATAAATGTATACATAAAAAAAACTTTGTTATATAACCGTTATTAAGGATGTTACATATGCCTACAGAGACTATCTAGCCCGAACCAATACTCCAAATTTGAGCAGATATTTACTTTTGCGAGATTACATATGCGTTTTACGTGCGCGTTTGATAATATCCTGCGACCTGATGGCATTAAATATCTGAAGTTACCTGTGAATGCTAAAAGACAAGGGCTGAGAAAGTGATATGTCACCTTTGGCATCAGACGAGAAACTGTGCCGGAGACGATATTGTTCCCATGAAATACTATCTCCGCACTAGAACGCTCTGGTGGACAATGCTGAAAAAAAGAGCGGTAGTGATGAGAGATTAAGCGGTGGTGAATAATTTGTAGAACCAAAGTGGTTGGTTGTGACGTAACAGAATATATGCTAAATTTCAATGGTTATTTAATTAGAGTTAAAACGGAAAATATTTTTGGTCGGTCTTAATTAAAAATCTTAATAAAAAAATATAAATTTAATAATTTATGCTTTTAGTATACTGCTTATTGGAAAAATATTTTTAAAAATAAAGGAATGTAAATTTACAGATTTTCCCATGACTATAAATATGAGCACCGAGATCTATCTTTGCGGCTAAATCGTCAGAATAAGCGGGTACCGGCAGTTCACCTGGCTGTGAAATCAAGAAATTAACGCCAACTATTTGTTTATAATAGAATCTAACATGGATGGTGCCGACAGCACTACTAATAATATAAATAACAATCATATATGGCTTCCGCCTGGTTGCTTAATCGGCAGCTCGCCTGGTGACAACTTCAAGAAAATAGCGCCACATAGGTGTTGAAAATGGAATTCAATGTGAGGGCGCCGACAGCACAATCTACACTTTATAAAAAATAAATATGACTTCCACCTGGCGTCTAAATCGATCACTCGCCTGGCTGGTAAATTAATACACTAGTGCCTCAAGATAGCGTTCGGAAACAATATGGCCTACTTCACCCTCCAATATCGCGGACTCCCCCTACCAAGATGGTGGATGGTGGCTGTGACGCCAACGAAGATTGTGGGGTGCACCTACCAGATGTCAGACGGTGGCTGTGACGCCTACCAAGATGGGGGACTGCACGTACCAAGATGACGGAATGAGTATGTTTGGGTGGGTGAACCTCCGGAAGTTCAAGTTATTTAAAAATAAATTTTTAAATAAATTGGACTGTTCTTTATATATAAATATTAATAGTTTTTAATGTCTTTAATATAAATATTTTTAAATTTTTTGTATTTTTGGATTGTTTGAATTTTCTGTGTTTTCAAGGCCAAAGGTTACCGGGACCAAGGTCACCTGGATCCAAGATGGCCTCCATACGATTGGAATAACAGAGCACAAATAGCTCCGATGCTCCAGTCTCAGTTCCCGATGTGCCAAATTCCCCGTAATGCCTCTACTGTTTTAATAATAGACAAAATACTGGTAGTACAAATGCATACTACTTTGTACGTTTGACACGGGCGCCTTCTTCCAAAACTATGGCCATCAAACTTCCTTCCACCCAACGTTCCTGTATTCTCATATTCTACACATAACCTGGTACTTCCTCATCCGCTCACGAGATAGCGCTACTAGTGTCCAAAGAGTCGACTCCGATACGTCGTCGCCTTTTCAGCATGTAGAGTCAACTCTTCGCGACACCGTTCGCAACCCATCTCTATCCAAAATACAAAATTCGCGAACACCTCTCGCCATATGCAAATAGAAGTATTTTTATGGATGACATGAAAGCAAACGTCACCCTAGTGATACTGGACGTACTTGTAGCCACATTAAAAAATATGGATCATGGAGTTAGTGTTATTTGGATGTAAATGGTAGCTACTTCCACGAAATCAAGGTTCGGCTTGGAGTGGGACACTATTAGGTTTAACGCGCAGACCTAAAGTTATGCCCTGGAAAGCTTGGACAATGTAATCTCCTACTAATTGTTCAGCGGAAATCTCTACGCAATAGACCCGGTGATAACATAATGGTTCATTCGGTTGGTGAATAAGAAAGCAGCACTAATATTGCCTCCTCACAGAATAAACATAACGCATTAAGGGTGGGTTTACAACTACAAAGAACTCATTATTACTTCTGCATTAAGCTTGAGTAATTCCTAAGAAACCAAGTATTTCCTCACAGTCAAAATACTACTTTATATTGTCATTGAATGAAATATCGCGATAAACCCGTCCTCTTAACTCACAATTGATAACTTAACCTAACGTCACCGAAACCGGAATTTCGTGTATGCATTCCTATACACAGACATATTATGACGAATCTTTTCAACGTGAATTAATTTTTAAATGAAATTAAAATCCAGGATATAAAATAGTTTTTCATGCTTTAAATATTGATTGCCATCAAAGCACAACTCCTTCCGTCACTTGAAAAATCTAGGACTACTGTCATTCACTTATTTGTTATCCACTCTCCAATTTTACTTAAAAAATAACAAACGTATTGTTTTTATTCTTAAAGATATTCCAAAACCACAGAGGAACACTTTCTAATACGTCCTACTTCGTGAGGCACAGAACTCTATTTTATTCAATATAGATTACAGATTTGAGTTTAAATTAAATTAAACAATCATTTTTATAAAAAACAAATGTAATTTAAATTTACCATTACGGATAATAGACATAGAGGAACCCTTCGCACACACTCAGGAATGATGAAATAACTCATCACGTTCACTTTACAGGTTAACTTTTTTTACCTAGAAAAATTAATCTCGACGAAAAATTCAGTCTGGTTATCTTCGTAAAGAGGTGCTAAAAGGCAAGCGGAAAGGAATTACCTCGCCGAAGTGCCGCAACGCGAAATGACGTGAGGCCGGGTGAAATCGTCGCAATTCCCACGTCGCGCTGGCGAGATTTTCCCCCAAGGCGGGTGGAAATGGAGACCGGAAAAGAGCGTTGGCTGGAACTGTATTTGCCCAACTCGGGAAATTCCTTTTTTTTTTTTTTCCCCCGTCATCCCTGTACTAGCCTCTCACTTCCTCACCCGCGCGGGGCGAGCGGGGGCGACTCGAGAAAGAAGGAAGGGTTGAAAAATTTACAGTCTTCATTTGTTTCTTCTTTTTATCTCTCTTCCACCTTTTGCCTCGCCGCAGGAATATTCCCCAGGGCGAGGGGGGGGGGGAGAAAGAAGGGGGAAAGCGTGGGAATGAGCAAAAATCCAGTAGCATTTACTCCCGGTCGTATATAGCGCGTGCGCCACAGGGGGTGCGTACGAATGTTTTCCTCCCTCGCCCTCTTGTCGGTGTTGCGAACGCGATGCCACCCCCAGCTCCTCTCACCCAGCCACTAAGACCGCACAGCCTTCTCTCGGAATTACTCCGCCGCAAAGTGTAGCCCTAGTGGGTTTTCAGGGAGCAACAGAGAAACTGCCCGCGTTCCTTCATTGCCCGTATGCGGGGACGTGTGTGTATATCAACAAGGAACACGCACTCCGTACACCACGCGCCGGAGGTGTTTTTTTTTTTTTTCATTTATTTTAAAGTACACACACGTTATTCCCCTGGGCTATTTTGCAGAATAAAAGATCCCATTAACCCTTAAAATAAAATGCCATTCTTTACAAGTCGTCACCCTTTGGTAACATTTTTTTTCCGTGGCTTAATATTTCACAGCTTGTATATTTTGTGGAATTCGCATGTGGATATAAAAATGACATACACAGAGAATCATCGGCTTAAATCCATGCCATTAGCTGACAGGGAATTTTGGACTCGTGTACCCTCACATTGAAAGTATGTGACACGCTACCGTGATGTGGCGGTTTTCTAGGTGTGCTCCTTTTTGATTTATCACTTCTTCGTTAAAAACGTAAAAAAAATTTGGAATTTTTTTAGCTATAATCTATTTACGGTTACTTCCAAATTGTCTGAAGCCCTGCTGAAGTTCTACTTCCAGTAAATCCCTCCACCTCGTGCAAGAAAGCTTAAATGGGTCTAGAAGATCACACCAAAGGGACAGGTGCACCGAACTCGTGCGCACTTAATATAATAATATTTTGCATAAGAACAATTTATTACTACGTATCACCAACACACGTATTCCCCGCCAGATTTATATTAATTATAATGAAGTATTATAACTTATAGATAAAAAATAACAAAGAAAAAAGTATCATAAGTAAAGTGATTTTATGTTAACACAAGCATTAAACGTTTGTGATACATGACGTATTTACAACACAACCAAGCACGCTATGCATAGGACGATTTTTCAAAGGTTTAGATTTGAAAAGTGCGAAGAAATCGCGAATGGACTACCGTTATAGCATCTCTTCTGATTTCAGCGTTTACATTGTATTACATTTTCACTTCCATTCAGTTTACATCTTTTAAAAATTATCTTTTATCGTTATCACTGGAATGGGTTATTGATATTTTTGTGTGTATGATATGTATATTGTTAAATTCTGCCACTCCGCGTCTCTTCCTCTCCCCGTCCATCAATCTTCCTTGTCCCGTCCACCAGGCACCGTGCTTAAAGGGCGCGCGGCGATATCACCGTTCACAGGAGAGACGTATTAACGCAAACAAGACATTGCATGTGAATATTCTCGACCGTAAGAGATCCCGTGAATACGGCTATGACTAAAATTCAAGTAATTCCAACAACACTGCGGTCAGTTGGTGTTGGAGTATTATAGATGTGTACANAAAGAAAAAAGTATCATAAGTAAAGTGATTTTGACGTGACAACGTCTTAAATTAGGTTGCGGCTGGGAGTCACTTATGAAAAAGTGTAACGCTCGGTAACGTTACGATGAGTCACCGA